>JADRCD010209046.1:0-10842 GCA_019843815.1 Montemys delectorum
AAAAAAAAAAATGTGCTCCATCTTGAGTGTTTGTTTTCCTGCTGTCTAAATTTCCCAAGATGTTAAGTGAAAATCGATGCTTACTAGTATGCATGTGTAGGTGTATCTATTAGGCTAGAGGCATAGGTACTTAGTATAGCCCTAAAACTAATAGCTGTGGTTCTCTGTGGAAGGTTCCTCATCTCTGAATGACAGCAGGAGTCATATTTACCAGGAGTCACCGGGGTCTATCTTTCATTTTTAATTCTTCTGGAAAGTTCCTGAGAGTCCCAGAGAATTGACAACCCTTTCTTTTATTTTATTTTACTGAGACAAATTCTCACAATTGTAGGTCTGGCTAGCCCAGAACTCATAATGTAGACCAGGTTGGCTTCAAACTCACAGAGGTCTGTCTGCCTCTGCCTCGCAAGTCCTGGGATAAAAGTCATATGCTACTGCGTTGAGCTCGGTGATCCTTTATTGGAGCATTTAGCTCATGACAATAAACTAAGTTTGTATCTGGGTTTATTGAGGTATGCATCTGTTAGACCATGAGTTAGCTGAAGGGAAAGTCTGAAGCTTTTTTGTTCCTAAGGTTCATTATTGACAAATGCTAGGCTTAGAATGGGTACCTGTTAAATCAGAACTAGTTAAGTTGAGTTCCCCATGCATCATCTTTAGGTGCATTTGCTTCGGGTACTGGTATGATGAATAAACACTCAAAGTGTGTCATATTTAATGGAACCACACTATGCAGCTGTCAGGTCTGCTTGCCTAAGCCATCTAATGCCAGGATGCTGTTGCTAAGGCTTTCCATGGCTTCACAGTTTGCTTATTATTCTAATAAGAATGTTTACTTCTCTTGGAAGCAGCTGGGAAGCTGTATTCTTCTTGGCTGCAGCTGACCTTTTCACCTCATTTGGGAATTAGGCCTGAGGATGTGCAGATCAAGGAGTCAGGTTATAACCAGGTCAGTCTTTCTCTTGAAATAGTCATGAAAAAGAACTCCTAAGTAAGCTAAGCATGAAGAATGTTTGAGGGCCCAGTGGAATAAACAAAGGAGAGAAATGAATCCCTAGCCAGAAGCGGAGGAAAAGGAAGGGCAAGGCTGTGTACTCAGTGGAATGACACTTGTAAATAGATTGAAAAGCAGTGGGTTCAGAATGTGTCAGTGTGCAATCACGGTTAGCCTTTCTGATGTCTTTCTTAGCAAAATTGGGGTTAGTGAATCCCTGTTTATGGTGAACCTTTGAGGGTGCCACAGTTGGTTCTTACTCCAATATACCAGGAAGCATTGGCCAATTTGAAGGCTTTTCTAAATCTGTTAGTTTTCTACCATTATTTAGTAAATGAAACTACCATGAGGTGGTAAAAGTATCACACAGTGGTTAGACCCCTAGACAGTGGAGCCCGAAAGGGGATTAATGATGCCAAATTTGAGTAAATAGTTGCTTTCAAGTTCAAGAGAGATTAACACGTCACAGGAGATGTTTTTTGTCAAGGAAACATAAAGGGTTTGATGTCAGGACAAATGTTATTCATAAGCTATCTACTTTATCGGTTCACATTTCAGTTTGTGATCTTGCGTAAATGACTTAGACTTTGTGTGTCCTTACTTCCCAAATCATAAAACAAATAAACTGACACCTCAGGTTATTGTGGGGTCCACTGAATAAAAAAGTGCTTGATAGGACTCAAATACAGAATGGTGGGAATCAGAATAGGCCTTCCAAATATATTTTTACATATTGGGCTATATTTTTATCTAGTTATTGCCCCAACACAGATCAGGGTGATAGCATGGTTAACACAGACAACATTGCCAGCCTCTTTTGCATCTAGCTTGAGTATGTTGGTACTTGTGGCTACATGTTGTGCTGTAGTTGATGGGCAGACAATTAAGAAATGCTTCTTAAATTCATTGTTTTTAATAGCTGAGTAGTACTTCATTGTGTAGATGTACCACAGTTTCTGTATCCATTCCTCTGTTGAGAGACATCTGGGTTGTTTCCAGTTTCTGGCTATTATAAATAAGGCTGCTATGAACATGGTGGAGCATGTGTCCTTATTACATGTTGGAGCATCTTCTGGGTATATGCCCAGGAGTGGTATAACTGGGTCCTCTGGGAGAACTATGTCCAATTTCCGGAGGAACTGACACACTGATTTCCAGAGTGGTTGTATCAGTTTGCAATCCCACCAGCAGTGAAGTAGTGCTCCTATTTCTCCACAACCTCTCCAGCATCTGCTGTCACCTGAGTCTTTTATCCTAGCCAATCTGACTGGTGTGAGGTAGAATCTCAGAGTTGTTTTGATTTGCATTTCCCTGATGACTAAGGATGTTGAACATTTCTTTAGGTGCTTCTCAGCCATTTGGTGTTCATCAGTAGAGAATTCTTTGTTTAGCTCTATACCCCATTTTTTAATATGAAATTCTTAGGGAAATGGATGGATCTGGAGAGTATCATCCTGAGTGAGGTAACCCATTCACAAAAGAACACATATGGTATGCATCCTCTGATAAGTGGTTATTAGCCCAGAAGTTTGGAATACAGGAAGAACAACCCACAAACCACAGGAAACTTAAGACGAAAGAAGACCAAAAGGTGGACATTTCATTCCTTCTTAAAAAGGGGAACCAAACACCCACAGAAGGAGTGGCAGAGATTAACTATGGAGCAGAGACTGAAAGAAGGACAAGCCAGCCTAAATATAGCTATCTCCTGAGAGGCTCTGACAATACCTGACCAATACAGATGTAGAGGCTCACAGCCATTCATTGAACTGAGTACATGGTTCCCAATGAAGGAGTTAGAGAAAGGTTCTATGGAGCTGAAGGGTTTGCAGCCCCTTAGGACGAACAACAATTACCAACTAGTACCCTCAGAGCTCCCAGGGACCCAACCACCAGTCAAGGACTATACAGGGTAGGACTGAATGTTCTGGCAGCATGTGTATAGCAGAGGATCGCAAATTCGATCATCTATAGGAGTAAAGGACCTTGGCCTTGTGAAGGTTTTGTGCCCCAATATAGGGGAATGCCAGGGCCAATAAGTGGGAGAGGGTGGGGTGGCAGGCATGGGGAGGGGAGGGAACAGGGGTTTGTTCTTGTTGTTTTTGTTTGTTTGTTAGTTTGTTTGTTTTTTGGAGGGGAACCTGGGAAAGGAGAAATTTACATGTAAATAAAGAAAATATCTAAAAAAAAAAAAGAAATGCTTCTTTTTTTATTTATAATTTTTTCGTACAATAAAGGTGATCTATCTCACAAGACCTTCTTTGCTTCCATCTTCCCTGTTGCCTGGCTCTCAGGGGTCATGATAAACATACTGGCAGTCATTTGAGCCACATGTGACTTTGCAAATGGAAGACACAATTTCAAGATGACAGAAAGAACAGAAGCGTAGCTGCGCATGGTGGTATACACCTTTAGAGCCAACACTCAGGAGGTAGAGGCAGATAGATCTCTGTGAGTTCAAGGCCAGTCTAGTCTACTTAGCAAGCACCATGACAGTGAGGGCTATGTAAGAAAACCCTCTCTCAAGAAAAACAAAAAAACAAAAAAAAACCCCAAACAACAAGAACAAAAAACAACCAAATAAAGAGAAATAAACAAAAAAGAAGAGAAAGATAGAGTAAGCAGTGTAGCTAGATAGAGTAGGAGAGCATTTAGCTAGATAATGAGTAAAACTCAAGTCTTCATGGTACAGTGCTTTACCAGCATTTCTTGAAAGTGAAAGAATCGTCTTGCCTAGGCTGGTATGGGATTAAATATGAGTTTTAAAAAAGTATTAGTTAATTTGGAATATATATTTATATATAGTTATGCATATATATATATATATATATATATATATATATATATATATACACATTCACTTGTGTGTGACCATGTGAATGCACATCTAAGTGAAGGTCAGAGTTTGATGTGTTTCCTTCAGTTACTTCTCGGGGTCTCTCCCTGAATCTAGTGCTTTCAGATTTGGCTTGTCTATCTAGTGAGCTTGTCTTGGGCATTCCCTGTCTCTTCCTCAGTGTTAAGATGACAGGCAGGCTGCCATGCTCACCTAGCTTTTAAAATCATGCGTGGTAGGCCTTTCAGGTTCACTCCTCATGCTTGTGCTATGGACATTTTATCCATGGAGGGTCTCCCCAGCCTCTGGTCTTTCCACTATACATACAGATGAATGTTTTTAAATGGGAAATGATGTGAGGTATTTTTCGAAAAGCCTATATTAACTTGCAGAAATTTTCAAAGAGTTATCTTGCAGTGGATAGATCCCCACTTGGACCAATCAGCTAGACCAGTGTGCAGAAGAAACAGACTAAAACACAAAGACCCAAGGGCTGGGCTTGGAGGGATGATGTTTGTGGACTGGGCCCAGAAAAGCATCTCCAGCTCAGTAATTTTCAGCTGGGCTTACTTGAACATGTCTAATAGCAGGCAATTTTGAGTAAAGGCTTTGACGTCCCCCAAAGGCTGAAGTGGGGATTAAATGAGATAATTGTTACCCGATCTGGATCATTGTAATTATCTAAATAGTATTTATTTCTACTGATTTATTAAAACAGGTTTTTAGTAATCTAAGTGTACACGAGTCTCCTTTTTCCATGTATGTCTTTGCATGGTTGACAAGCCAGGATTCACTGGTTTTTAATTAGAGTTGTTCCCCACCTCACACTCTGATGTTGTTTGTGGATCCTGACAGGCCCTGACTTGCCTGAGTTTGTAAAAGAGGTAGGAGGAGAGAGTGGACACGAGAACTCAGCCCACTTTGCTGAGCTCCTGGCCTGTCTTGGTCCATTGCAGACTGGATGACTTTTCTTTTTCCCTAGGGATGTTTTGCTGAACACAATTACATGCAGCATTTGACAACAGAGCTGGTAATTTATGTGCTGCTGGGATGGAGGAGGAAGGGAGTTGGGATGAATATCAATGTGTTCTGAGAGGAGAGTACAGCTTTTCCGTCCCTTTTAGGAACTGGGGATGCTTATAGAAGGGAGGATGCTAATTGGTCACTTGGTGAATTGACCAAGAACCTGTCTCCCTTTAGAATGATGTTTAAGGGAGATGCCTCACTCCTACACAACCGTGTATTGTTTTGAGGGAGAGGAGGGAAGTCTGTATCTAGTTGCTACACTGCAAGTGTTTGATGAAATCCTGACTTACTCCTAGAGAACAGATTTACACCTTTCTAAATATATATTTTGTTATTAGTCAGTGAGAGATAAAATTATCTGGTTGGGCTGTTCCTAGTGCTGAGTAAGATAAATTGAATACAGCTACTGGATAGGTGGTAAAAAGAAAATGTTCTTTTTGTGGGTCGTAGAGATGGTTCAGTGGGTAATATACCCGCTGCCAAGCCTGAAGACCTGAGTTTGATCCTGAAATCTATGTGGTTGAAAGAGAGAACTGATTTCTTCAAGTTGTGCTCTGCTCTCCACATGTACATAACGGGTATACTCATTCTGTCTCTCTCAGCCTCTCTCTCTAAAGGAATGTGCAATGTTTGCAAAAGAACCCACTATGTCCTTTTTGTCTACCAGCCAAAGACAATATTGTCTTCCCTTTGTGAAAAACATTTTCTTTGCAAAGTTTTTGTGTGGGAAGGTGGATCCTTTGATTGCATTACTGCATACTATTTTGATTCATAGAAAAACTTGACTTTGAGGAGCATGTGCTTATGGGTATAAATTCAAGCATCTTTTACAATGCTCTTTTACCCTTTTATTTACTTCAATGAGGTTTCCTCTCCATTTAAAACCAGGCTTTTTTCTCACTGTACTGCCTCTTTGTGTTACCTTAATGGCAATTAAGGTGGGGTAGATCTATATTTGAGTACATATAAGGTTTCAGGCTCAATTCTTAACACCAATGGAAAAAACCTAAATCTTAGTTTTTAGCTGATGGAGAAATAGAGATCTTAAATTGTCTTCTCAGTAGAAGAAAAAGCGCGTTATCATAAGGATTTGAATAATGTGATCTGGACTGTTGTTCATGTTTGGGCCCATGAACACATTTCTATGTGCTACACGTCAGGTCTCCCTGGAAAGACCTGAAACAATTCAAAGTCTTCTGGGAATGGGAAGACAGCTTTGGTATCACTAGTATAAACTGAGGCCCTAGGAAAAGATAACCTCTCCTGTTTTGAACAAAATCTCCTGTTATGCTCTGTTATCAGACGAACATGACCTATACACGAACAGGGGCTTCTGAGATTGCCTACTAGGGACTGTTTTGATTAAGTTTTACTGATGTGGGAGGATGCATCTGAACTGTAGGTAGACTGTTCATTTAATAAGGCATCCTGTCACACGGAATCCACAAACACGAAACAGAGAGTGACAAAAATGTGCTAGCGCTCAGTTCACGCTGCTCTCCATCTTAAACAACCAGGAGGCATCTATTGAACCTTCTCAAGACCTCTCCTTTCATTGGCCATCCTCTGCTACATATGCAGCTGGAGCCTTATGTACTCCTTTGTTGATGGCTTAGTCCCTGGTTGTTCTTGGGTGGGGGGTGGGTGGGAGGGTGGGGTCTGGTGGGTTGATATTGTTGTTCTTCCTATGGGGTTGCAAACCCCTTCAACTCCTTTAGTCCTTTCTCTAACTCCTTTGTTAGGGTATTTTTTTTTTTATTACCATGGCAATATTTAAAGCAACTAAGATTTCCCTTTAAAGGAGAGGTTTTTTTTTCTCCCAATCCTGGTTTCTCATCTGTTTCTCAGGCACTGGAGCCCTCTCATGCCCTGATCCTGGGTTTGGTTTTCTCTCTGTTTTTTTTCTTCCTTCTCTTTACTCTCCTTTGATTTTACACTCAGATCTCTAGCTGATTTCTCCCTGTTGTCCAAGGTCTAGGGATTTCATTTCATCTTAGTGAGACAACAGCTCCTTGAATACCCAGAAGAATTATAGATATAGCCCTAGTGAAAGACCAGAAGACCTTCACTGCATATCATGATGGAAGATCTTCTTAGACTCTGGCCTGTCTGAGGTGGAGGGCTTGCCCTTTTATTTTCTTAAAAGAAGAAGTTACTGGCATTGAATGCACTCCTCCACCTGGAGTGGAACCAATGTTCCTTTATGTTTCCCTTTGTGGTAGTTGTGTGTCGTGTCATGGTTTACACACAACAGTTGTTTAGTCTCTTTGTTGCAAAAAGTAGAACTGAGAAATTACCACCTTCCATTCCACTGGCTCCAGTCCATTTTTCATCACTGGAACTGAAGCCTGCCCATACTTTTGCTCCAGGGGTTTGGGTTCTAGCCATGGCATTTGGACCCAATGGTGTTGCTGGCTGGAGCCTTTTTTACCCTGGCTTCTCTGGTGTGGCTCTCGTGCTCCCATTAGTGCTCATTTTAGTTTTCACAGGGCTTGGATCCAGATTTTAGCCTATCCCATTGTCTGACTGGGAGGGCATTCTGCTCTACTACTGTGTACTCCTCTATGCTCTAGAAGATGTTCCTCTTGGCCCCACTTTCTCAGGCTCCCCGTATCTTACTCCTCCTCTCCCTTCTCCAGGCTCAGTGTGATTTTTGTTCCTATGTGTGCCGGGCTATTTCTGCATAGGCAAGAACGAAAGTAAGCCTTTATTTTAAGACTTCAATAAGTGTTTTATTTGATTTCTGGAAATTTCTGGTGAGGTTGGACAGAATGAGGATATCAAATATCTATCCAGAGTGAAGTAAACTCTTTAAGAAGCCACGGATATTTCCAGGCACAGGAGATTGGGCAATTGCAAAGTGAATACTAGTGCTTAGCTTGCATTTCTCCCGACAGCCAGGATCTAATCAATCAAAAGGCTCACCAGTCAGTCACTTGGATAGCAGACTTGTTGAGCTTTTGTTGTGGGCTCAGCCATATATTAAGGACCTCAAAGAACAGGTAGTGAGAGAAATGCATGGCTTTTATAAACTGATTAAGGTGGTCTGAAGCATCCACACTTTGGTCTTCTTTCTTGAGTTTCATGTCATATGTGAATTGTATCTTGAGTGTTCCAAGCTTTTAGGCTAATATACACTTATCAATTAGTGCATGCCAAGAGTGTTCTTTTGTGACTGGGCTTTAGTTCTTCTCAGAAGGAGGAACAAAATATTCACGGGAGGAAATGCAGAGACAAAGTTTAGAGCAGAGACTGAAGGAAAGGCTATCCAGAGACTACACCACCTGGGGATCCATCTCATATACAGTTGCCAAACCCAGACACTATTGCAGATGCCAAGAAGTGCTTGATGACAGGAGTTTGATATAGCTGTCTCCTGAGAGGCTCTTTCAGAGCTTGGCAAATACAGAGGTGGATGCTCTCAGCCAACCATTGGACTGAGCATGAGGTTCTCAATGGAGGAGTTAGAGAAAGGACTGATGAACCTGAATGGGTTTGCAACCCATAGGAAGAACAACATATCAACCAATCAGACCCCTCAGATCTCCCAGGAACAAAACCACCAACCAAAGAATACACATTGAGGGACCCATGGCTCTAGCCACAGAGGTAGCAGAGGATAGTCTTCTTGGACATCAATGGGAGGCGAGGCCCTTGGTTCTGGGAATGCTCTGTGCCCCAGTTTAAGTGAATGCCAGGGTGGGAAGGTGGGAGTGGGTGGGTGGGTGGGTGAGCACCCTCATAGAAGCAGGGGGAGGGAGGATGGGATAGGGAGTTTCTGGAGGGGAAACTGGGAAAGGGGATAACATTTGAAATGTGAACAAATAAAATAAAATAAAATAAAATAAAATAAAATAAAAACAAGATGGTCATTCCTCCAGAAAACTCAGATGATTTGTTACTATGTTCTTCCTCCCTCTTTCTGTCTCTCTGGTGTGTGTGTGTGTATGTGTGTGTGTGTGTGTGTGTGTGTGTGTGTGTGTGTGTGTGTATGTGTGTGTGATGAGGTGGGTAGAAACAGCTGCCCCAAGAGAAGTGGTGTAGAAATACAATATTAGTTTAATTTTGGGTTGGAAGGGGTCAGATGTGCGTTCTAGCACCACCCCCCCCCAACACTAGTTTTGTGGCTGTGAATTCTGAATCACTACTAGGACTCATTTGTTGAGAATCTTTTTGGGATTGCATGGGAAGGCAAAGCTAGCAACCTACTCTCAAGCTGCAGTCTAAACAGATGTGACAAGACTGAACAGTAGATGACATCCCCCTGTGTGCTGGCTTTGGATAGGTAAAGGGCATCTATGACTATGAACATATATGCTGGCAGATTGATATAGGCATAAGACATGGCATTTTGTGTACAATTTGAATAAAAAAACCTCCCCTCTGCTATGTTCCAGGAACCAAGATAGTGCCTGTTCTGGAGTGTCTACCCCATGTTAGTACCTCAAACTTAAATACCTGAGTGGTTTACTCCATGAGCAGCCATGAATGCGCATTGCTTTTTCCAGATCAGAAAAGCCAATATTCAAATATGAAAAATGAATTGCTCAAAAGAGAACTCTAGTAAGTTAGTGAAGCTCAGATGCCAGCTCATACTGCTCTAGCATTATCTATCACGTTGAATAGCTTGTCTCTACATCTTCTTCTCATTTGCAGATTAGACAGATGAGACCAAGCAAAGCTATTTAAGTAGTCCCAACTAATGCTGGAACCCAAATTTGATCTGCTAATTCTGAAATCTGAGACCCGCTCCTGTCCAGTCTTTAGGGGAGAATGTTGAATGTAAAACAAACAAACAAAAAAGCTTGCTGCTGTGAAGAATCCATTTTCAGTTAAGACTGGTGGCTTCCTCCCTCACACAACGAAGCCTTTGAAGAATCTGAACTACTATTTTTTAAACGTGTTTAGTGATCATCTTGGGATGATCACTAAATCTTATGAAGATGCAGATTTGGATCCAGTGATTCTGGGGCAACAGTCCGAGGCTCTGCGATTTGGACAGGCTGATGTTGTGGATAGCAAGTATCTACGTCAAGCTTCCCTACTTGTACAACACAATTTTAGCCAGTTAGTACTTTGTTGTAGGGATGTTTATCAGCTTTCCTGACTTCTTCCCACTAGATGTCAGTAGCACCATCCCTCTTCTAACAACAAAAATATTCTCTGATATTGCCAAATGTTTCCTAGGGGGACAAAAATCAACCCCTGCTAAGAATCATGGCTCCAAAACAGGGATTTTCAAATTTGCTTGCACATGGCAATCACCCAGAGAGTTTTCAAACCCCAGGTACATATGCCCTACTGGGCAGACTGTGGCTTCTTTGACCCAGAAGACAGCTGGGGCTTGGGATGCTTAAAAGCTTCCCTAGGAGAGCCTACTGGGCAAGCAACTTTGGCAATGAGCAGGCTAAGTTCAAACTCTGGAGAGAGCTTATGTTTCTCTCTCAGCTTTCTAGAAGCTGCCAAATCTAATAATAAGTGCTGCCCATGACTGACCAGACACTTGGTTCTGAGAAGGTAAGGGAGGCTCTAACCTTCACTCGTCATGCAGAGAGACCAGCTCTGAGCTGGCTCAGATCCTCCAATGAGAAAGAACAGAATTTTGAGGCTGGAATATATTCAGCCCCCATCCATCATGCTGTCCAGGATTGCTTTGCATGCAGAAGCACTGTTTGTTTTAATCTCTCGGAATCCTATTTTGAGCAGTTGATCTCTGATGGGAAGCTTCTGCTTTGTTTCAGCCCCCTTCCCTCCTCCAAACTCTTGCTAAGAGCATCCTTTATTCTTTTCACACTTAAGCAGCTAGGATAATGGTACAATGATTGTCTGTAGTGCAGACTCAATGGTACTTGGAGATAGAGAATCCTCGATAGGCTGCATCTTACCCCATGAAGCTTGCAGAAGATGTCTGTCCTTAGCCTTCGTCTTAGCTGAGCAAGAGTGAGAGTAACACACACACACACACACATACACACACACACACACA
>JADRCD010209046.1:14775-76421 GCA_019843815.1 Montemys delectorum
GGAGGAGATGGAAGAGGAGGAGGAGAGGGAGGAGGAGGAGGAGGGGAAGGAGGAGGAGGGAAGGGAGAAGGAGGGGAGGGAGGAGGAGAGGGAGGAGGAGGATAGGGAGGAGGAGGATAGGGAGGAGGGTGAGGAGAGGGAGGAGGAGGATAGGGAGGAGGAGGAGAGGGAGGAGGAGGAGGAGGAGAGGACCAGGATGTAGGGACCAGGCTTGTATTAATCAAGATTCTCTAGAGTACCGGAACTTTAGAGAGTGATCCTATCTATCTATCTATCTATCTATCTATCTATCTATCTATCTATCTATCTATCTATCTATCTCCTTATTAAAATGACTTACAAGCTGCAGTCAGTTAATCCAACAATGGTTGGCTACAAATGGAAAGTTCCAAAATATAGAAGTTGTTCAGTTCACAAGGTTAGATATCTCAACTGGTGTTCAGTATATACTGGAATCCAGAAGAAGTAGGCTCTAATGCCAGTGAAGGAATGAACTTGCTAACAAGGCTAGGGCAAGCATGGTTGGATTTTTGTTAATTCCAGATGAATTCAAGTTCACAACCATGAATGCCATCACAAGGCCTAAACTTCAAATGCTTGTCCTCTGAGAATCACTTCCTCCAGCTAGACCACACCTCCTAAAGTTTCTAAAACCTAAACAAGTGTATGAGCTAGGGACCAAGTTTTGAACCCATAACCCGTAGGGACATTTCATACTCAATATATCTCAGCGGGGTTATATAATTCCAAGCTCAGTGTTCAAGTCTCTCATTGTAGAACATACTAGGTATAAATGTAAAAAGACTTACCTATTAGTTTCTAGACTAGAGACAAATAATCCCAAAATTCAGAAGGGCATTATGTTGTGGGGTCTGGGTTTGTAGGGAGCTGAAAATTTAAAGACCCATGGATTTCTGCCAGGTAACCATGTTGATCACCAGAAATGTATTGGACGTTTCAGAGAAAAATCTATAGGTTATGGAGGCATGGAACTGGACCTAAAGTGTGGGTTTGGTGAGGATGGAATTGAGAATTCATGAAGAAGAGTAAGAGCTAATAGACACTCAGTACTTCTAACTCCATATTCTTTTCACAGACTGGTCCCTTGAAGCCTTACTATTTCTCCTTTGCACTCATAGTGACACACAGGTAGGGAGATGATATCTCATTATTTTAGGTAACTCTGTTAGAAAGAGGGGAAACCGTAAGTGATGCCCAGAGGTGTGTTGGCTGCTACCCCTCCTTCACTCTCTGCAGAGTGGAGGAGGAGACCCAGAGAAGGGCATTATACACTAGCGTAGGAGGCTGGCCTGGACTGGCCATGGTAGTTACTCCTGCTGTCAGCAACCCATTATTCACCCACTGATCACTGTCCAATCTCATGAGCAGAGTTTGTACAAAGGAAAATAAATTAAAAGTGGTAGAGAAGAAAAGATTTTCTAGAGCAGTGATGACATGAGGAAGAATCTCATTTGTAGCCTGAGAGGCCTGGAAGAAGCACTCCCTCAGCCCTTCACACACATGAATTCTTCTATGTTCACCTTTCAGTGGGGCACAGGGGTGGTAAGGCAGGGGATATTTGGATTTGCAGACTGGCTTCAAACTCCTGATCCTCTTGCCTCAGTTTCCTGAATGCTAGATCTTCACTAGTTCTTTTTTTTTTTTAACCACAGCTCATGCTAAGCTTCACTTACAACTCTTTGTCTCCCCAACAGAATGCTATATTTTTACAATACTTGATATAATGCCCCACGCCAGGAACATTTCTTAAGAAATACACTTCTTCATGAATGTCCATAACTTTTCTTCATGAAAAGTTTTATAAAACTTTCCATATGGGAAGTCTACTATAGTATGACCCCTGCCCTGACTATAGAGATAAACATATTATCCAGCTGCCTTTCACTTGGCATGTCTTCAGAAATGTAAGAAACACATCCCGTCTTGCTACTCTAGAGCCCAAAGACCTTCATTCTCATGCAGTATGATTTGAAAGCATCTGTGGAGCCCAGTCCTCTTTCCAACTTGTTCTCTTCTTTGGCCACACCATCTGGTCTCTTCCCCTGTTTGCTATTCTGCTCAGCCACAGAATGACAGATTTCAACAAGATGAGGTGTGATTCCACTTCTGATACTTATTCTATCCTTTTCGCCTGGAGGATTTTATTTGGGGCTGTGGTTCTTCTACTGACAGTTTTGAATATGTAGCATTTAAATTTATGCCTCTAGCAGCTGGAACCATTCCATTTGTGTGTGTGTGTGTGTGTGTGTGTGTGTGTGTGTGTTGTGCACCAAAAATGCAGAAGTGCATTGAACATATTCTTTTAAAGTGCATTTTTACACTTATTTATTTTCTTGTGTGTGTACATATGTATATGTATACCCACAAGTACACAGAACATATGAAGTCAGAGGGCAACTTGTTGAAATTGGTTGTCTCTTTCTACCATGTAGGTTGGAGAGATTAAACTCAGGTCATCAGGATCCATGGCAAGTGAATTTACTTGCTAAGCTATCTTACCAACTTTATATGCATATTTGTTAGAACACTTTTCTTTTTCCTGTTTTGCCTTTATGTCCATTTAACAAGCAAGTAAGCAAGCAAGCAACCAACCAAGCAACCAAGCAAGCAGCCAACCAACCAACCAACCAACCAACCAACCAACCAACCAACCAAAAACAGTCATCAATTTCCCCCTAGTGCTTGTGACCTTCATAGGTTTTGATGAGGTTTATACCAGGTATGCATTTTTTTTCTTGTTCAGTGAGTCCAAATCCAATCAGAATGTGATTGATTAACCACAATATGGTCATACCACAATTGCTCTATTAGGTGTATAATGCCTGGCATTTTTTTTTATTGTAGCACACACAGTCCACAGCAGGTTGGGACCACTGATGACTTCTTTTTCTTAGCAGACTGCATAGCATCTTCTAGCCTCATGAACATGAGCTAGTGTGAAAGGAGCTTCCAGCTGAGTTCCAGGTTGTTTTCCCAGTGTTCTACATCCAAAGTATAGGATGTTATCAATCTGGTAGAACATCTTTTTTAATGGATAGTTTTAAACATTGAAAGCCTGGGGCATAATTTAATGAAACACCAATACTTATCTTAGTTTTAGTAACCAATAACTTTGTCATTTTGTGTCATATATCTCCCTGCTCCACATCCACCAAGGACTCATTTTTTTAAAGTAAATCCATGACTTCATAGTCCTTCATTTACAAATCATTCATAATCAAAATGCCTTCTAGGTAGTTTTCTTTGGCTTCATAAAAGGTCAATTTATTTAAAGCAAGTGGGAGACTTTTTTAATTTTTAAAATTAAGAAAAACTTAGAATCCATCCTCTTTTAGAATTCTCTGGTTCAATAAATGTTATTACCATATCTCCCAATGGCTGTCCCCAAACAACCCTTTTCAGGCCTTCTCCCTGTTTTTTACTAAGTTCTCCTTCTCACTCTAAAATGTGGTTTTCCCCTTTCTGTAGACACATTACACACCAATTTTTCTCTCCTGGAACATTCTTCTAACCACAGTTTCCATTTATACTGTTGGTTCTATTACAATCCTTTTTCCTTCCATATTATACTCAAACAACGTTATGTGTGCCTACTCAACAGAAATATACAGAATATCTGCTATGTCACAGGTATTAAAAACAAGATACAGAGCACTAAGAATTCCCTGTGAGCAAAACTTGTACACAGATGTGTATAGTACCAGATACAAAATATACTCTAAATGTGAGATGCAGAAAACTAAGCCAGGCAAAATACTGATATCTTATATAGAACAATGATAAAGGCTTTCCTAATAAGTTAGTATTTGAGCAAAACCTGATGGTTAGGAGGACCTAAATTACAATGATGTCCAGAAATAGGATCAGCCCAGCTACTGAAATAGCAAGCACAATGGAACTCTCTGTAGATCTCATATATCAACTTAATTATTATTTTGAGGATGATATCATCAATTGTTTAAGCTATTTCCCTGATGATTTTATTCATCATCACAATTTCCTTAATGATCATTACATTTACCAGAATGGTGCATTTGGGCCAGGCAGTGGTGGTGAATGACTTTAATGCCAGCAATTGGGAGGCAGAGGTAGGTGGATTTCTGAGTTTGAGGTCAGCCTGGTCTACAGAGTGAGTTCCAGGACAACCAGGGCTATACATAGAAACTCTGTCTCAAAAAATACAAAAACAAAACAAACAAACAAACAAACAAACAAAAAACCAAACCAAACCAACTAATCAAACAAACAAAGAAACCCAAACCCAAACCCCAAACCAAAACCTACCAACTAAACAACCAAATAAAAAATCAAAACCAAAACCAAACCAAAACAAAAAAACAGAATGGTGCATTTGTTACAGCCAGTAAATCTTCACTGATGGATCAGTATCACCAGAGCCCAGAGTTTCTGTGAGGGTGCACTCAGAGTTCTGTATGTTATATGGTGTGAATAAATGTGTAATGATGTGGTCCTCGCTATTTTCCCGCCGGCAGGAACACAGGGACACACACAGGATCCTTCTGCAGCAAACCTTTATTACCATGTGGCGAGGAGAGAGCAAGCCCTGGAAAATGCACTGCTTATATACACCCTGGAGTGGCATGTTCACCTCTGATTGGCTGTTTGCTCATTACCTCATGAGACGCCTCGGGATAGGCTGTGACTTGGTGCGCTCTGGCCCTAGCACATGCGCAGATGGGCTGAGATTTGACGCGCTCTGGCCCTAGGCACATGCGCAGACTACTTGTTACAGGGAGAAGACACTGGATGCCGGCGCCATCTTGTAATGGAGGCTGCTGGCTCAGGTGCGGCTCTCTACATAATGAGAAGTCTTCATTGTCACAGTATCACATACAATTACTTTTCCTGTTTGAACTACCTCATATATTTTAGAATATATTTATCTCTTGAAAAGTCATCATGCATAAGATATACAGTAAAAACCTTAACATTTTTCTTAGAATTACAGTTTCTTATATTTTCTCCCAAAGATGACCACATAATTATTGAGCACATGAAGAGTAGTGTATGACTCTCAGAAAAAATAGAAATGAATTTCTTCTAAAAATATTTTGTTTTAGATTTCTGTTGTTCTGACAAATTCTATGACAAAGAAACCTGGAGAGGGAAGGATTTATTTCAGCTTACATTTGTCTATGAAGGAAAGACAGGGCAGAAACCTTGAGGCAGGGACTCTGAGGTAGAAACTGAAGCAGAAGCCATAGCAGAGTACTACTCATTAGCTTGATCTCATGACTTACTGAGCCTCTTTTCCTGTATAACATAGGACCACTTGCCCAGGGGTCACACAGCCTTCAGTGGGTTGGTCCCTCCTATGCCAATCATTTATCAGGCCAATCGAATTGAGGCATTTCCTCAATTAGTGTTCTATCTTTCCAAATGATCCTACCTTGTGTAAAATTGACAAAACCTAACTACCAAATACTTCTACTTATCATTTAACTTTTCCATGCTATGGGTTGAATATAGAATCCTAGGCATGCCTGGTGAGTGCTGTATCTACATCTTCATTTCTAAGAATACTTCTTATGTAAGAATACTTACACTAGATGGACATACAACTCATTGGAAGTACTTATCTAGTATATGGAAAGTTTTGGGTTCAAGTATCACAAACAACCACAAAACCAAACCAAACCAAGCCAACCAACAAAGTACTTTTGTTTTTGAAGCATTGAGTGTAGGATGATGCCCTTTGTCCTTTGTCTCTGTTTTGTCTTAGACTTCAGTGCCTGTTGTACACTGTGTCTTATGTACATGACCTCTTCTCTTTTCAGTTATTAATATACTTCTTCTGCTTCAGTAACTTTGGTCTTCCTTCGAGAATGTTCTATTCTAGAACACAGAATAGAATATTCTAGAAATTCTAGAATGTTCTAGTCTAGAATGTTCCTTTTCTTGTCCCATCTTTTGCTACTTAGTTTAGGCAGAGAACTTTTGACTTCTCTGTCTAAATCTGCTTGGGTCACTTGTAAGAAAACTCTGTAGGCTGCATGACTTTAAAACAAAGCAGTTATTTCTGATAGCTTTGAGGCTGGAAGTCTGGAATGAAGGTGCTAACATGGTCAGTGTGATGTTTAATCTTGTCTGTAGATATGCTTAGATGTAGAAATATCTAGATGCTTAGCAAATCTCAGCATAGCATTTATCTGTGAGGACATTTGCAGAAATAGATCATGAGGACTCTGACCTAATCAGCAGTTTAACCCATTGATGAATCCAAATCTTGAATACATTTTAGTCAGTGGTTGAACCTGAGGCTTGGTAGAGTGGGTGGCTCACGTGTGGCATCTCTTTGAAGGGCATATCTTGCTCTGGCTTCTTTATAGCTCTTCTCTACTCCCTGTTCAGCATGATGTGAATTTTTCTTCTCTACAGTGTGTTCCTCACCTGACAAATGAAAACATTTGATACTAAAAGCAAAAGGAACCACTTGCCTTTTTAAATTATTCTGTCTGTCATGAGAAAGGTAGCCTCATCAGTTCTGCTGGATACCTTTTTCTACAGTGCAGATTGTCAACTTCTTGTCCTATCAGGTGCAGTAAGAAGGCTAGAGAGATAATGGGATTCCTTTTAATGTTCCTTGAGTATTAATATCATTCATGAAGACTTTACCTTGAAGACTTACTTGCTCACCTCAATGTCCACCTCTGCATAGCACCACCTTGAGGGTAAAGATTTCAATGTACAAACCTAGGGGAGAGGTACTCATTCAAACCATAGTGCCCCTGTAGTGGCTATTCTAGAGAACCCTGACTAAGACAGCCCCCTTCATAAGTGTCTTCCCAGGGAGGCTTCATCTCTCCTCCTATTCCTTGATCCTGGTTGACTTTCTCATGCGTCAGTCACCATGGTGCCTTTTGTCTCCTCAAATGTACCTGCTATTTTACTGTGATTGGCTTTTATTGGATGCTTTGCCTGACCTGGGGGCTTTAGCTTATGTACTCCTGCCTGGTGTCACTCAGACTTCAATTGAGCTGTCTCATAGAGGCCTTCCAATGCCATCTCACCTAAAGTAGATATGAAATCTCTTTTCTCATACTCTCTGCTGACAATTCCTGTGATTGATCTGATTGATCTCTCTAGCTCTACTCCAGAGATAAGTGCTGAGCAGGAGGAAAATCATCCCCTTCATCCATAGGCCTTGTGCTCCTGGGATGTGTGGGGTGATGTCTGTAAGTGAGTAAAGGCATTATTTATTTGTAAGCAGGGAAGTATGAAATGAAAGAGAGGTGCTTAAGAAGGACTCTCAGATCAATCATATTCGAGGATCAAGGGCAGCCCAGATGTAGAAATTATAGCAAAAGGAAGCAAAGAAGAGAACAATTTGTGATGTTTCTGCTAGTTAGATTTCTCCAGCAACTGAATCAGACCCCATATTTGTGTACTTTATAGATATCCCAAGAGCTTCTGAGGCTCAAGGCTGAGGATGTTAGAATTAGACAAACTATAAATCTACATCAACTCAACTAAAACACCAGCTACAAGGTAATTTCACTTCTAATGCTTTCAATGAAAATATAAAAGCAACAGGAGAAATTATTTTATTGTTTATTTCCTATAACCTGATATAGTAGAAATAATAATCCAGTATGTTACAAATACAAAAGCTTAAAAAAATGTAAGAAGTCTTGTTGTTGTTTGTGATTTTTTTTTTGTAAGATAACGCCCTACTCTATATCCCAGATAAGCCTCAAGATCCTATATCTGCATCCCAAGTGCTAGGATTATAGGCATGTGGCACAAGGCCAAGCTTCAAATCAACAATTTTTAAATCACTGTGTAGCTTATATTTACAAACCCTGCAATCTTGGCTGGCCCCATTATAGGAGCTCAGAATCCATGTATGGCTAGGGACCTACACCACATGGTGCAATCCATAGTCCCCTTCTGGTCCTGTCATCAGACAGCTGCATATTGAGAGTAGACCACTGTCATTCTGAAACCCAGGCCAACATGTTCTGAGGATTGGTTTCTTATCTGTATGATTAACATCTGTGTCCTGCCTTTTCTTGGCTCTGGACTCCTTTCTTCCAGATGTTTGTTAGAGACTGAGAATCCCTTGCCTGGATCAAAGCAATCTTGTGAACCTTCTTTTCTTTAGTAATACTGGCACAAGGTCTGAGTTTTAACCAGTGGATGTCACTGTTTAATCAAGGAGGGTCCTTAGAGAAGGCAGTGGAATCTCAGGATGAATGCAAAGACAGCAGTCCATGTTGTCCCTCCCTGTGCTAGTATTTGTCATATAATTTGGAGGAATGACAGGGTTTTTAAAGCCAGTGGTCAGGGAGATGATGACCAGTACCATCTGCAGAATTCACTGGTCTTGGAGGGTTGAAGTGTCACTACTAAAGGGAATTATTTAAAGTTATAAGACAATCAACAAGACATTCAATGGTGGCAAAAAATATTCCTAAATTTCTGTTTCTGGCTTAGTGTTGCTGGAAAGTACAATGCTTTTGTAGCATGCACAAGGCCCTGGGCACAAGTTCAAACAACACACATGTGCCAATAAGGTGGAAGCCAGAAGCAGTGTACATCTGAGTCTGTCCCACTACTGTTTCTCCTATAATATGAGAACACGTTGAACTTATATTTACCACAACCACATCTGGGTCACTCATGTGACTCTTCTTATGAGCTTTCTTCTCATCATTTTCTGTGTTTCTCTTCAAAACAGCCTATGTTACTCACTCATGGTGGCAGTCTAATTAATCTCCTTGGCAGTTATATTTTTGAACTCTGTTTCTTGGAGGCAAAGTATGCACTGAAGCACAGACCATTTTTTTTGTGAGTATCCAGAGGCTATGGTACTTGGAAAGACACCCAGCAGGAAACTGCTTCTGTATAGGAGGTCTCCAGCTTCTGCAGCCTAGAGTACTTTTAGCCCAAGGGAACAGCCTGGGAGCTCTCCAAGGTAGCTAGCTATAGTTGGGATTGACTCCATTGTTAGGGGATGGGATGGAGACTGACTCCAGTGACCCTTTCTGACTGTTACCCCAGCAACCTAATCATAAACTGGGGGCTCTTCCTTCACCTTTGCCCAGGATTATGGATATTAAATGCTTGAATATTAAATAACCCCAAAGGCTCATGTTTTGGAGGCTTGGTCTCTGTTGGTGATGCTATGGCAATTGGATCAGTAGATGTGGATTACTTTATAGATTAAAGAGCCATTAGGAGGTAGAGACTGGCTGGAGGAACCAGTTTACTAGAGGCAATGTCTTTGGAGGGTACAGCTTATCTGTGGTCTCTTCCTGCTCCTCTCATTTCTTTTCAGATCCCCTGAGGCAAGCAGCTTGTTTCTTCATCCTTCCTCAGTGATATTTCTGTTCATCATGACCCAGAAACAATGGAGCCAGATGACCATCTACCTCTGATGAGCCACAATACATTTCTCCTCTTAGATTACTTGAGAATTCATTTCATTGTTCCAAGAAAATCTCAGGTTTTCTGATACAGTTTATTCTATGACCATGGTCTGAGATCCTCTGCCTAAGGTTTCAAGGCCAAAGTGAAAGCATTTCAAAGGAATTGAGTGTGAATAATAACATATTGAAAATAAGCTTATAAATTCTGTTTCAGAGAAAGTGCATGGCAGAAGAGTCAATACAATTTCACACACTGTGGAGAAGGTCCTGGCGTTTTCCTTATCTTCATGTAAGATACTTCTCAAGGAAAAGGACAAAATACCATGGGATGACCTGTAACTCTGGAGCTGGTTATTTGTCAGTGGAGAAGTGACCTTTTTCTTCACTCCTTCTGACAGCACATGTGGAGAGGTAGGAGAGGAGCTTGGCAGGCAGTGGGAGTTGACATTTACTGAGCTCCTCGTGTCTACAAGTATCTGAGTTGCATGGCTACCTATAACACCCCCAATCCATTCTAAAGCCACTGTAGGAGATACTGCTATATATGTTAGTAATTTATAGTTAAGGGAACTACACAGCACTGCAAAATAGCTTCCCCCAAACCACATAAGTTATGCATGTTGTTTCAGAATTTAATTGGGTTCATCTGACTCTATATCTATAACTCTTAGCCATTGCTTCTCAAACTAAGAGGATTGTGAAGTATGGGAGTGTCACCAAGAAGCCATGGGACAAAAGAAGTTACCTTGCTTGTGTCTAGAGTCTTTTCTACAAAATGGGAACAAGAATATCAATTCTTGGGATGTTGTAAGAATTAATATAAGGGCATTAAGGTATGGATCAGCTCTCTATATTTTTAACAAACTCCCTCCTTATCATCCAGAACATTTTAGGTGACTTCTCTTATGCCCTAAAGGATTAGTTTATGGGGTACTTGTAGGGCACTTATTGTGTGAACAAAGATGTGGCCTTGTAATGGGATGGTATGAAAGGGGCTATAGATTATTGATAAGCCAGGTACCAACTCTATACCTCCAAATGCAAGCCTGAGTCCAGCGTGTCCCACTGACTGTGACTCTTCTTGAATGCTTCTATTCTTTGTCACTCACCATCTTCATATGCTTTGGAGTAAAAAATTTGGGTGATTTCTTCCACATACTTCTAGACATCAAAATCATTATTTCAGCACACTATAGGTTCTATGGATTCTGCATGCAAACTATCTTGTGTCCCCACGATGCTTGTTTAGTTTGGTGTCATCTCTATCTTTGACTCTGTTTCACAAAGGGGTTCCTTTCCTGTCAGTCTTGGTACCACAGATTGTGGTAGCTCTTTCCTGCCTTCAGGCCTATGTCTTATCTGCAGGATGTTTAGCCTTTAGGACACCCAGGATGCTGCTTTCTTGGATATTGTTATCCTATGTTCGTTTCCCAGAAGCCTTAGCTGCTCAGCCCCAATCTGCTCATTCTGATGACTCACACAGCTAGGAAAGTGGTCAGGGCACTGCCTCCTCCTCCCTTTTCTCCACCTTTGATCAAAAACACCTATCAGCTTCCATTTCAATGGCTTCCACTCATCCTCCCCAAAGGAAAAAATCTAGGCAGAACATTTTTTTCTGCTCCCCAGTGTGAGCCAAGGCCATTTTCTGTGACCTGGATGTTTTAATCACTTTAGCAGATTTGAGAGCAAACAGTTGTACTCTAAGTACCTTAAGTCTAAGAGTATGAGATAGAACAAGGAGGAAACTGTTGTGTGGAGGCCTCTGGGCTATGAGGAGGCCCACAGCTTTCAGAGATGATGTCTTATGTGAACAGAATGCCCAGTAGGTAATGCCTCTGGGATGATTGTTAGAGCATTGTGGCCCAGGCCCTTTAACAGCTAGAGTAAG
Source organism: Montemys delectorum (assembly GCA_019843815.1). Taxonomy (NCBI): domain Eukaryota; kingdom Metazoa; phylum Chordata; class Mammalia; order Rodentia; family Muridae; genus Montemys; species Montemys delectorum. Next base: position 26,077 of record JADRCD010209046.1, read on the forward strand.
TCAGCATCTTTATTTCAAGATCATTCCCTCTGACATTTTGTCATTTCTTCCCCAAAATTCCATTTCAACAGTCACAAGGAGGCCTTGACCTATTCAAAGGCTGTATAATCAATCAGAAATAGTTGAGTCTCTTGTGAATCCCAGATGAGGGCTTCTAGACAGACACAACAAATGTTACCACCTGTCCTAGCCTGACTCACCCTGCCTCTTCCTGTTTACTTGCTGGTCTTTCCCTTTTCCCAAAATTTTCTGATGTGCAAATACAAGCTGTAAATTAAACCAGGCCTTATATGTGAGACTCTTGATTCAAATCCTAGAATAGAAGAAGAAGAAGAAGAAGAAGAAGGAGGAGGAGGAGGAGGAGGAGGAGGAGAAGGAGGAGAAACGTCCTAGCCTTCTCCACCAGGCATACAAGCCATCCCTAGAGCTCTAGAAAGGTTCTGGTGATGGTACCAGGTAGACCTGGTCCGAAGGATGGGTGTGCTATGATGCATCCTCAGTAGGAACTCTAAAGCCCTTTTGTTGTGGATTCCAGGGCCTGAGAGAGTGAGTGGGGGCTTTTTTATTTGTTGATAACTGTGAACTATTGGTAAATTTGTTGATGAGGATTTTATATCCCAGAGTTTGGTACAAATTATTAGGAGGAAGCCAGGGAGGACCATGGTAATAACTGCCTTCAAAGTCTGTAAAGAAAAGTCCTCCCCTTAAAGCAGTTTCCTGCTGGTTTCTATCCTGTTAACAGAAATAAAAATGATGCCTCTGGTGGAGTAAAGAAGCTTCCAACCAGTTTCCCATCCTTTCCTTAATTTGATTCTGTACCAGCCTTGGGAAGATAAGCAATATGGTCCCTACTTCACAGATGAGGGAACAGGCATAGAGCAACCATTTGCATGTAAGTGATTATGTTTAGTGCTTTCTGTTTGTTTGTTTTTATCAGTGTAGGGGCTGAAATGTCACCTAAGGCTCTACTACAAAGCCATATCTCTAGGCTCTAAGTTAACACGCTCTTGTTTTTTGTTTTTGTTTTGTTTGTTTTTGCATGTTCTCTGATTTATTTCATAATCAATCTTAAAAAAGCATCTATAAATCAGATTCCAAAGTGAAAGCTTGAATCCTGTTGTTTTTCTTGTTTTTAAAATTAATTTATTTTTTACACTCCATATTCCATTCCTTGCCACCCCCAATTCACCCTCTGACTGCTGCACATCCTATACCTCCTCACCCCTGTCTCCATGTGGATGTCCCCACCCCCACCCCACATGACCTCTAAACTCCCTGGGGCCGCCAGTCTCTTGAGGGTTAGGTGTATCATCTCTGAATAAACACAGACCCATACTGTATGTGTGTTGGGGGCCTCATATCAGCCTGTATATGCTGCCTGTTTGGTGGTCTAGTGTTTGAGAGATCTTAGGGATCCAGATTAATTGAGACTGCTAGTCCTCCCACAGGATTGCCCTCCTTCTCAGCTTCTTCCAGTTTTTCCCTAATTCAACCACAGGGGTCAGCTGCTTCTGTCCATTGGTTGGGTGCAAATATGTCCATCTGAATCTTTCAGCTGCTTGTTGGTTCTTTCAGAGGGCAGTCATGTTATTTCCCTTTTTGTGAGCACTCCTCAGCCTCAGTAATAGTATCAGGCCTTGGGACTTCCCCTTGAGCTGGATCCCACTTTGGGTCTGTCTTTAGGTCTTTTCCTCAGGTTCTTCTCCATTTCCATCCCTATAATTCTTTCAGAGAGGAAAAATTATGGGCCAGAGATGTGACTATGAGATGGCAACCCCAACAGTCCACAGAACTCAAAAAGGTCAACAAGCTGAAGTGCCCAAGTGAAGATGCCTCAGTCCCACTTGGGAGAGAGAAGAAATCAACCACAAGTCGAGAGGGAGGGAGGGACCTGGGAGAGGGGGGTGGGGGGGGGGGGGGGGGGAAGAGGGGAATCTGATCTGGTATTGGGTGAGGGAAAAGGAGTGAAACCCTGAGAGCCAGCAGAAAGAATGGAAACAGGCAACCTCAGGAAATGGAGGTTGGGGGAACCCTCCAGAATGTACCAGAGACCTGGGAGGTGAGAGACTCTCAGGACTCAAGGGAGAGATGTTAGATGAAATGCCCAATAGTAGGGAGAGGGAACTTATGAGCCCACCTCCAGCAGGAAGACAGGGCACCAAGCATTGGTTTGCCAGGTCGTCCCCAGAGCCACATTGTTTCCTGTCTCAGTTCCCACATACCGAGGTTCAGTACTGTGTCACTCTTTTGGAGCTGATTCTTATAACAAAAGAAATTTGAATGAGGGATATATAAATAAAAAATTCTAAAAATAAAAACCTCTTTTTTTGTGTGTTTGTATAAGTTTCATTACTATGATAATGCAATTATCTCGGGCAGTAACCTATGGTAAGTGGTATTTTCCTAGCTTATTCTAGACTTGAGTCTTAAATGAGAGAAAGAAAATATTACTCTATCGGTGAAACATAGGTCAGTGTCAGAAGAGGGACAGAGTGGCCTGCAGCATAGAACTCTGTATTGGTGGTACTAGGCTGTTGCCTAGGCCATGTTTACAATCCTCTCTGGAGTGTTCTTGGCTTCTGAACCTGACCACTAGTTACTGAAGCAGATTGATCCTAATATCTTCCAGACAGGGGAGGCAGGTTGGTGACTTCTTCTAGGAGACTTTGTGTCCATTCCTGCATGGGAAGTGTCAGTCTTGGGCAGTACCTGATCATTTTCTGTAAACCATTTTTGTTCTGGGAAAGACTTCATTTTTTCCCCAAAACTTTGCTTGCTTTCCTAATAAGGATTAATTTTAGGAATTAATAATCTGCTAGGCACCTAAGCCCATTCATTGTGTTTACAGAGGCAATTTCACTTTTAACTCAAGTTTCAGAATTTTCCACTAAGACTTCTAATATTATCCCAAATTTATGAATGAGGACTTTTTGTAGCAGAGATGCTGAACAATTTGCTCCAGATGTACAATGTTTTAAGTCTGTGAATGGCATAGCAGTGATCTGAGCCTCAACATGTTTAACCTTAAACCTCTCCAAGTTGTCTACTTTAGTGTCTCATGGAGAAGTTGAAAAACCCACTAGAGTGTCTTTGAACAGGCTAGGGGTTGGGGGTTGGGGTTGCCATCTTTGGGCAAGAAATTAGAAAATTTTGGACATAGTTCTACTGGAGGACCCAGCTATACCACTCCTGGGCATATACCCAGAAGATGCTTGTACTGGCTGATTTTGTGTGTCAACTTGACACAGGCTGGAGTTATCACAGAGAAGGGAGTTTCAGTTGGGGAAGTGCCTCCATGAGATCTAGCTGTAAGGCATTTTCTCAATTAGTGATCAGGGGGTAGGGCTTCTTGTGGGTGGTGCCATCCCTGGGCTGGAAGTCTTGGGTTCTATAAGAGAGCAAGCTGAGCAAGCCAGGGGAAGCAAGCCAGCAAGGAACATCCCTTCATGGTCTCTGCATCAGCTCCTGCTTCCTGACCTGCTTGAGTTCCAGTCCTGACTTCCTTTGTGATCAACAGCAATGTGGAAGTAAGCTGAGTAAACCCTTTCCTCCCCAACTTGCTTCATGGTCATGATGTTTGTGCAGGAATAGAAACCCTGACTAAGACAATGTTCCAACACATAATAAGGACACATGCTCCACCATGTTCATAGCAGCCTTATTTATAATAGCCAGAAACTGGAAACAACCCAGATGTCCCTCAACAGAGGAATGGATACAGAAAGTGTGGTACATCTACACAATGGAGTACTACTCAGCTATTAAAAAAAATGAATTTATGAAATTCTTAGAGAAATGGATGGATCTGGAGAATATCATCCTGAGTGAGGTAACCCAATTACAAAAGAACACATATGGTATGCACTCTCTGATAAGTAGTTATTAGCCCAGAAGATCGGAATACATGAAGAACAACCCACCAGAAACTCAAGAAGAAGGAAGACCAAAATGTGGACATTTAATTCCTTCTTAAAAGAGGGAACAAAATATCCATGAAAGCAGTTGCAGAGACTAACTATGGAGCAGAGACTGAAGGAAGGACAAGCCAGCCTAATATAGCTATCTCCTGAGAGTCTCTGACAGAACCTGACTAAATCAGATGTAGAGGCTCACAGCCATTCATTGAACTGAGTACAGGGTCTCCAATGAAGGACTTAGAGAAAGGACCAAAGGAGCTGAAGGGTTTGCAGCCCCTTAGGATGAACAACAATATGAACTAACTAGTACCCTCACAGCTCCCAGGGACTCAACCACCGACCAAGGACTATACGCAGTGGGACTGATTGTTCTGGCAGCATGCGTATAGCAGAGGATTGCAAAGTTGATCAACAATAGGAGGAGAGGCCCTTGGCCCTGTGAAGGTTTTGTGCTCCAGTGTAGGGGAATGCCAGGGCCAATAAGTGGGAGAGGTTGGGGTGGCAGGCATGGGGAGAGGGGAGGCAACAGGGGTTTGTTCTTTTTGTTTTTGTTTGTTTGTTTGTTTGTTTTTTGGAGGGGAACTGGGAAAGGAGAAATCATACGACATGTAAATAAAGAAAATATCTAATTAAAAAAAAAAGAATATCTCCACATTTAGTAAGTGAGGATAAAGTCTGATATAAGAAGTAAATAAACCTTGTTCTAAGTTAGAGAAATATATTATTTTTTCAATTGAATGGGAAAGGAGTTGTGGGCAGATTAAACTATTGTAAATCTGTTTGTTGCATTAAATAATGAATAGTGAAAAAAAAAGAAATTAGAAAAAGATACAAATTCCAAGCTCAGTTCAAGGAGCTAAGCATCAATGGAGCAAGTCTTCCAAGAGGAGAGCAGCCTTGCTCAGGCCCAGGGAATGAAATAGTCACTTCTGCTTGAGCCATCATTCATTGCATAGCCTGTGTGCTCAGGTTCCATGTGGAGCCTCAGAAGATGATCACTGACTATGAACAGTCCTCACACACTACTGACCAGGCTTGTGGGCCATGCAGAGGAAAGCGTGTGTTATATCACTAGCTTATCTATGTTTGAACTCTGGTTTTTCTCCCTTAAAGACTTGTAACAGGGATAACCTACTAGTATTAATCAGTTTCACTTTGCTGTAGCAAAAGACATGAAACAATTAACTTTGAAAGTTAAAGGTTTTTTTTTTTTTTTTGACTATTAGTTATGGAAGTTTCAGTATAAGATATGGAGGTCCCATTTGTTTGGAACTCTGAATAGACATCAGGAGTGAGGGCCAGAGAAATCCATTTACAGTTCAGTGGGCTCGATCTTCCTACTGCTCCTGCGACTCTTTAATACCCTTCCTTATGTTGTGGTGACCCCTAACCATCAAATTATTTCATTGCTACTTCATTACTGTTATGAATTGTAATGTAAATATCCTCTCCACAGGATATCTGATATATGACCCCTGTGAAAGGATCATTAGACCCCCAAAGGGCTCTCAGCCCGTGGGTAAAGAGCAGCTGCTTTACCCCACAAGGCAGGAAGTAGGGTGAAAGAGGAAGACAGCAGCTTCCTATGACCCAACTCTCTCAGTGGTGTACTCCCAACAACCCAAAGAGCTTCCACTAGTCCCTGCCTCCAAAAGGTTTACAGGACCTCCTGACAATGGCTCCCGGAAATCAAGAGTTAACCTATAGCTTTTGGGAGATTAGATGCCCAAACATGAAAACCTAGCTCCCCATGTCTATTTCTTCCCAAAATTGTTAGAAGGACTCAGTAAGGAAACCCTTGTCACATGAGCAGTGTTGGAGTGGAGGCTCAGCTCTTAGAATTGTGTTATTACCAGGGTAGTGCCTGGGGTTCCTCGTTTGAGCAGCCACTTATGCTGGAAAGCCTGTCTTCCAGACTCTCTCCATCAGCTGCTTTGTCATGGTAATTAGAGGCCCATGAGGATCCAATTAGAGATGGATAAACAGCAGGAAAAGAGCAATATATTCCTTATTGCTGAGCACACTTGAGGTAAAGTCATGACAAGTTTCAGTTCTCTATGGGTTCATCTGAAAGGTAGAAGTGTAGACAGCATGAGTCTGCTGCCCGGTATGGCCATAGGAAGATACTATTTATTCACCTTTCAAAGCCCTAAACTCGATGTTTTATTCTCTTAAATTTCTTAGACAGGTTACATTTCTACCTTGGTCATTAGTTTGCTTCTTAATTGTACTCTTCACGCAAGGAGGACATTGGTGGTAGAAGGCTTTGGTCGCCTTTATTTTCTTACCATTTTTTGGTCCTTGTCAGTCTTAGCTTGAAGGACCATTTAATTTCTACAACATCTCAAATCTGAGCACTAACACCACAGCCCCATGTTTCTCTCTGCAATGAGAGTGACCATACACTAACTAAATGTATTCATAGGAGGCAGAAGAGACCTCAGGGTAAAAAAGTGGGAAGGCAGTAACTGAGCTGTGACTCAGAAAGCTGGCAGAGCAAGGTCTCTGAACTGAGTCTTTCTGGACTGGTAGGTGTAAGCAGTAAGCATATAGCTCACACCCCCCTCACAACTTCATCCCACCATATTCATGCCTAGCCTGTGCAGCTGCTCTTCCATTCTGATGCACTTGTTTGTGTGGAAGAGGGCAAAGTCCCTTAGTTCCTTACAAAGCTCGAAGTAGTCAGATCAGCAATAAGGGCATCTTGGAAGAAACCAATAGTTTGACTTCCAGGTATCATTAAGCCATCTCAATGGTGACTATTTTGTACTCTAAAATCCAGCAAGACCTTAGAGAGAAGGCAACTTCAGGAGAAGCCTGGAGCTAGATCAGAGGTTTGCAAGCGATGTGTCATGACCCCTTTGAGGGGTTGCATATCAGGTATCCTACATATTAGATATTTTCATTATAATTCATAACAGTAGCAAATTGACAATTATGAAGTAGTAAAAAAAATAATTTTGTGGTTCCACACATCATGGGGAACTGTACTAAAGGGTTGCAGCATTAGGAAGGTTTAGAACCACAGGGCTAGATGGATGGAGATTGTGTGCAAACTGTCAGTTTTTAAACTCAAGTACCAAGGACAGAGGCAGGTGAAGCAAGGACTTCTAACACAGCAGTATAGTGTGGGAATATGAACCCCCACTTTTTGTGCATACAAATCTCCTTCAACTATTTTCTTGTTCATAGCAGAGGCCTAGCTACACTTATTGGGCTGTGATCTTAAGTTCATGGTCAGGGAGGGGAGACTGGTTTCAGGACCTTAGTTGGATATTCAGTTTGACAAATGGCATTGTATTAGCATATAATCTCTCCACATCCTTCCATGTACTTTAAATAATCTCATGATTACTTAGAATCTCCAAGGCAATTTGAAGGCTATATCAGTGGCTGTTACAGTATAGTGTTTAGAGAATAATGATAAGAAGTCTATATGCATTCAGTACAGATACAACTTTTGAAATATTTACATCTGTCACTGGTTAAATCTGTGGTGTTCTGAATCTGAGGATTTGGCCATTACTGCTATGGATGGTTGAATATATTTAATCTTCCTGGGGCTTTAGTTTTCTACATCTGCATAATGAGGGTCTTGATAGCTGTGGGAGTTTAGAAACAATGCATACAAAATAGTTTGCACAGTGCCCGGCTAGGAGTAGTTGTGGCTAACTAAAATTTAGTTATTATAATTTTAGGGAGACTATAGTGCTTGTGGTGGAATTGAGTAACATAATCGATTGCAAGTATCAGAGCAATGAAATCCCGAGTTTCAGTTGCAGAGAACAATGGGAGTCTGTTCTTGCACATGTAATCATCTAATGCAGGGTGGGAGGTCTCAGGGTGATTTTCTCCCATATGCTGCCTCAGAAACCCACATTCTTTCCATCTGCTCTGCCATCCACTGGGATCTCAGAATCTGCAGCCAGCAGAGGGAAGAGTGAAGACACCCTGATCCAAAAAGTCCTGATCTGGATGTGTGCCCACATAGATGAGGACCAGTTGCTTGGCCACTCCAGGAGATGGATGAGGGCAGATAGTTGGGTAAGATGTTTCAGGATGATTGAGTGGGAATGGTCTCCCTGAAACAACGGCAGAGGGTTGAAAGGGTGATCACATTTTTGGCAGGCAGCTAGCTGGCTCTGCTTCAGTGTTCTCTGGAACTGAGCTCATTCTAGCTAGGCTGGTAGAATTCCAAGAGGCAGGTGTGGGTACTAACCAGGAAAGTCGAGCCTGGCTGCTAAAAGTGCACTCTGTGGCCCCACTGCACCAATGTCAACTCAGGAGCTTGTTGAAAATCCAACACTCCAGTCTCAATCCTGACTTGACAAATCTCAGTGCAGATTTTGATTGTGAAGGCCTGAGAGGGTCTTGAAAAGTTTCCAAAGTTTCCAAGCTTCTAAAATGATATGAATTATGCTAGTCCACAGATCACATTTCAAATAGCAAGCACGAAGAAGATTCAGTAACAAACAAACAAACAAACTAACTAACTAACAAATACCTGAAGCTTCTTGCGGCATGAAATTAGATTCTGCTGTGTGTATTAAGTGCTGGGGTGGAGTACTCATTTTCGTTTCCCAGATTTAGTTGGTAGGGGTGGGTGTCATTTTCATAGGAAAAGAATTAAGCAAGTTCCCAAGTCCTAGTTTTGTCCGGGGAAGGATGAACTCTGGTAATAACCCACAGAAGCCCTACAGCTGTGTCTTCCATGACAGAAGGTGGTTGAGCAGAAACACTTTTCACACCTGTGGTAAGAATCCATCTCCAGACTCTGTCCAGCTGAGATTTACGTGCGGTTGTCAGAAGTGGGCAATCTTAATGAAGCATGTGCTAGAGTCATGTGGGAACTCATCCTGGCTCATCTTCTTCTCCCTTTTCCCACTGTACTTCATTCTTTTGTAGGAATTCATTGACCTACAGCAACATTTTTCAGTATATGACAACTCTAGAAAAAAGCAATCTGGTATTTCTTGCTTTCATAGACAATTCTTTCAGTTTCTATGAACTACACACATTTTAGGAACAAAACAAAACAAAAACACTTTGACTTGGAAATAGTGCCCCCATGTAAAAGCTGCTGAAAAGTGATCTATCTCATATACGTTAACAAGCTAACTGCTAGAATTCATAAAAGTAGAAGAGTAGAGACTAGAAAGGGACATGCTGTACATTCACAGGACATTGTGCCCTTTTCTGTAGTTGGTGCCCACCACTCCTTAATTTTCTATACCATTTTGTCATGAGGAGCAGTGGTCCCAATATGGCTGGAATCTGCTGGTTGCTTAGCTTTGAGATACTTGTTTTTATCGCCTTGCCCCTGAACCTGTTTGAAACATTAAGGACTGGTCACTCTTCCATGTGTGAATGGTTGTTTCATAGTTGAAGAAAGTGAGGGTTGTTTGATGTAAAAGCTGTGCAGGAAGAATTTAACCTCAAATCTTCATTCACTGATGCTCATAGTTTCTCCAGCTTCCTAACAATATCACCATAAATGAGATCTGAGCATCTGACCTTTATCAGGACGAGGTGGTATTCCATAGTTTGAAGATTTATGAGATAGAGTCAAGAAGAAACAATATGGAGGTGTGTGTGTGTGTGTGTGTGTGTGTGTGTGTGTGTGTGTGTGTATGTGTGTGTGTGTCGGGGGAAGACTCTGGGCAACCCGCTTGTACATTCCTGCTTTTTCAACAGGGAGTTCAGCTCCTCAGTTTCCTTGACAGAAAAGTGTGAATCACAGTTGTACTTTGGGAGTAATCCAAGAAATAAAGAGACCTCAATGTGAGAATTTTAGGATACTGCCAGATCTATGATTAATGTTGGTCAGTGTTAATCATTTCTGATAATTCTAATATGATTGACTCAGGACTATTTGGGCTAGATGGACAGACATGGGTCAATTTAGAGCATGTGAATAGGCCAGGATTATTGCGAAGTTTTGAGAAGCAGCCCGAATGTACAGCCAAGCAATGACCTCTTCTTTGTGTCTCCCAGGTATTACATGCCACCCTCCCGACTTGCTTCTATTGTTGGATATTGTCCTGGGCTTACTTCACAGTATAAGGTCCAGTGTGACTACATCCTGTGTCTCACACTGTCTTTTCCTAAGGGGTTAATTCGAATTTATTGGAAGGGTATCTGGTTATAACTAACGAAGTTAGCTAATGAATGGACCCTTTTTGTTTGAGGTTCTTGAGTGATTGGGCTGTAGGACTCTCCATGGATGGAAGAGGTAAGGATGGGAGAAGCAATAAAGTCTGTAATAGGGATATGGGTTCCTTTTTTCAGTGTGTTTCTAAATCGCCTGTTTCTCTTACTGTCTTCAATTCATTCAATTCTTCAAGGTGTGAGTAATTAATCATGTCATTGAGAGGTAAGGATTTGGGATAGGGTCTGAGCTGATGGAAACTAGTTCCCAGAAATAATGGAACTGTGAAAACAAGATGTGTTTGGCCCCTTTCTAGAGCCACAGCACTTTAAGCCTTAATCAACCTCTTAAAGACTCTGTGCTGCTGTCTAGATAGACCTAGACAGGCATTTCTCTGTATCTGCCTTTCTTCTCTGCCTTTAGACATAATTGCTGTTATTTTTCATTAAGGAAGAATTTTCTTAGAGAAAATTACTTTCTCAACCTTTTGCCTTTCCATGGCCTGAAAGTTAGTGGCAAGTTCTTGGGTGAGGAGTTTATACTTTTGTTTTTGCATCTAATTCCCAGATTGAATTTAAATAGCAGAGCATCAGAGAACACACCAGAGAAGTTAATTGATGTCTCCAACCATGGGTAGCTGATTGAGAAATTCCAGTTCTGATTCAAGGAAAGGAGCCAATCATTTATCCTGGAACTTAAAATGAAGTTTTCTAGTTCTAGTAGGACACTAGGATATAGTAAAATGATTATACAGATCCATATGTGTAGAATTCTGGTTGTTTAGTACATGAAGATCTCTCAGCCATCATATTTGGTTTAGCTTATTCTTCATGATGATTAAGAGCCTGGGCTTTGTAGCCGAGGTTTTGAGGACCACATTTTTACTCTGTAATTACCAGTTCTGCAAGTTGAGGGTAGCACCTTATTTTCTATATGTCTTGTTTTCCTTATTGTAGCAGCCGAGTGACCTTTTGTTATTGATATCATATGTATGGTGCACACTCAATGCATAGCTCCTGCTCAGCATGAAGGGCAGAGTCATAACCATTAACTACTGTAAATTATTTTAAGTATTGCTGACTACTAGTCCAGAAAGTTTACACTTCTGCTTAAAATTGTCTTATTATTTTATTTACTCTTACATCTTTGGCTTTGTGTAAGAGAGGTGTCATTCTCCGGTCCCCATAAAAGATACAAACTTCTTCCTCTGAGCACCAGAGCTCCGAGTATCATGTCCTCTAACTTTCTTCAGAGTGGAAAACAAAAACAGAAACAAAGAAACATCCTCTGGTGCCCCTTTCCAGTAGACACTCCAGTAGTGGCTCCCTGAAAATAAAAGATAAAATCTGTTCTCTTCTATGAGGCTTGGATTGCTGATTTTAAACTCTGTTACAGCAACCTAATTAGTACACATAGCCAATTTGGTTTGTCCTTTTTCTTCTGTCTGGGTGTTCCCTGTTTATTTTTCATTAAGCTTTATTTAAGAAAAACAGGCATAAGAGTAGCTAACATTGACTGAATACTTGGTATGAATCAACCACTGGGGTAAGTATGTGTGGGGTCTTATCTCTTTTAATCATCACCAGAACACTGCACCAGGAATTAAGATTATCCTGCTTCAGAAGTGCATAAACTAAAGCTTGGAGTGATTAAGTACTAGTTGATTTGGATCTTGGTCAAAGTAAACAATTCAGATTTTAACTCCAGTTTGTATACCATCTTGATGGTGTACAAATCCCTTCTGTATATTTGCCCTTTGGGGAAAATGGTAACTGAACATTTTGACCATCACTGCTGAGAATGTACATTTGACTTTACTCTCTCTTCTTTTCTCAGCTTCTCTGGGTATCCACTCTATCCAGGCAGTGCTAGGAGGGAAAGTGTGGAGAGAATTAAAAGTTAAGGAGACATGAGAACCCAGAATTAAAGTTTGCCATGTTTGGAGGACAAACTGACTGCAACATCAATCAGAGTTTTACTCAGTGTTTTCCCTCATTTTTGCCTTGGGCAAAGATTCTTCCTTTGATCAATAGGGGTGGTAATGAAGTCTTGGGGAGTCACAATGACATGATGTTCTGCAGAGCTCTGGATAGGGCATTGTTGTCAGTATCTACATATGTGCTATCCCTTACACCCGCAGTGTGCAGAGTCACATACTTCCTATGTAGCAAGATGCATCTCTTTCTTTGTTGTAGGAATTTGGATATTAAATGAAAGGCACTTGGTCAAGCACATCACCACCATTGGCAGCTGCAAGAACCTGGTCAAATTGCTTTGTGTATTGAGCTTTTGTTTCTTCATCTATTGTGTCTGGGATAAAATATTGCACATCTTTCTTCGACAAGAAGGTTTGAAAAAAAGTCCTTTGACTTGGTCAAAATGTAATATTTCTCTTTGGTGTTACAAAGAATGTTTTTCATTGCTTCTTCTCATCATTCATCCTGTCTATTTGTATGTGTGTTTCTGAGAAGGAGTTGGAAAGTATAGGTAAGACTCAGGTACATATGTAGCAGATGTGCAGCTCATTCTCTATGTTGCTCCTCCACCAACTGGAGCAGGGGATATCCTGAATCTGTAGCCTAACTGTGGAATCTCTTCTCCATCAGAGCTGCCTTATCTGGCCTCAGTGGAAGAGGATGTGCCTAATTCTGCAGAGACTTTCTGTGTTAGAGTAGGGGAATATGCAGAGGGGCACCCTCTCAGAGGAGAAAGGAAGAGGGTTGGGGGAGGGACTCTGTGAGTTGGGGACCAGGGTACAGGGACTGCATTTGGAATGTAAATAAATAAATAAATAACAAAAGAAAGGAAATACTTATGTTTACAGAGTTGACACAATTTGATAATTAAACAAAGCTTTGTAGCAAAGTTTCACTTCGATTTCATGTGATTCCACTCACCTGGTTTTCTGATTTTACTTCCCATATTTGTACTTTTGGTATCATAACCAAGAAATCATTGCCAAGGCCAATGCAAAGTACATCTTTAAAAGAGTAAAAAGGAAGTTAGAGAATGGATAAAATATTGACACACCATATAACTCATAAAGAGTTAGGATACAAAATACAAAAGGAGAAAACTCATACAACTCAATGCCAGATTTTGGAAAAGATCTTAAATAGATAGTATTATCAAACAGTTAAACAAGTGGCCAATATATATATGAAAATACACACTAGTTGTCAGAGAAATGTAAATGGGAGGCACAGTGAGGAGTCTGTCACTTTAGATCTATTAGGGTGGTTGTTATACACAAAAAGTAAATATTGAAGAGAAAAGGGACCATGGTACACAGATGAGGGGGATGCAAATTGGAATAGCCCTTATGAAAATAGTAAGGATACTCTTCAAAACCTTTAACTATCTCATGTTCTAGCTATCCTACTTCTGTCTATTCCAAAGAAAATAAAACTAGGACTTTACAGTGGTAGTATTCTTCTGTTATTGCAGTTTAAAATAGCCCAAGTGCCCACTGGCACATGAATGGAGAAAGCAAATGTATGTATACATAATGGGACATTACAAAGCCTTAAGAATAAGGAAAGCTTGTCATTTGCATCAATGTAGGTATATCTGAAGAACATTATATTAAGTGAAATGCATTATAAGTATGGGGGCAAGTACTGTATGTTTCCACTCATACAAAGCATCTACAATAATTAGGGTTAGAGAAAATAAAATAAAAATAAAATAAAGTAAAATGAAAACAAAAGGAAGAGTATGAAAATACCAATTACCTTGTGCTTGTTTTTTAAACATATTTTATGTACAGATTAATACTTATCTCAAGGGTGCATTTTTCGATCTACACACAAATGAGGGAAACTCATATCCCAGAGTCGTATGCATAAATTCCATAAGGTGCTTTTTTCTAAGGTGGGACCAGCCAGGAGGCACAGGCCTCAGAAATGGCAGGGCAGCTGGGACATGTTCGTTTCTACACCTAGGAGGGACTGCAGATCCATAGTCCTTGTGGCTCCTTCTCCCTGTAAGCAGAGAGCTTGTCTCCAAGGAGTGCTCTGACCCAGGGACTCAGGAGTCGACAGCAGATCCACAGCCCTCTCTGTATCTTTCCCACAAGGGGAGAGCCTGTCTTCTGGGTATGCTCTGACCCCAGGACTCAGGAGGGACAGCTGATATACAGCCTCCTGCAGACAGGTCTTACCAGAGGAGAGCTGATCTCCCAGAAGTGCTGACACAGGCTTACAGACCCACAGGAGGAACAAGCTCTAGCCAGAGACAGCAAGAACATCTAACACTGGAGGTCAACAGATGGTGAAAAGCATAAGGGATTTTTGTGTTTCCTCTTGAAGGGCTTCTAGCTGTTTAAGTGTGTTCTCCTGTATTTCTTTGAGGGTGCTATTTATGTCTTTCTTAAAGTCTTATATCATCATCATGAGAAGAGATTTTAGATCTGAATCTTGCTTTCCCAGTGTGATGGTGTGTCCAGGACTTGCTATGGTAGGAGTATTGGGTTCTGTTGATGCCAAGTAACCTTGGTTTGTGTTGCTTATATTCTTATGCTTGTCCTGCACCATCTGGTTATCTCTAGTGCTACCTGCCCTTGTTAAATCTGACTGGAGCCTGTCCTTCCTGTGATCCTTGTTGTGTCAGAATTCCTCAGAGTCAAGCTGTCTCTGTGATCCTGTGATTCTGGGATCCTGTGATCCTGGGCTTGTTAGGTCACCTGGGAGTGGAGCTTCCTCTGGGTGTTTTGGGACTGGCTGCAGAGTTTTCTCCAAAGGTCTGCTCAAGGCACCAGCCCAGACAGACTGGAAGGAACCTGAGCCATTGGGCTGGCAGAGTTCCTGTGTGCCTGGTCCCGCTGGTCCCAGTTACTCCTAGTGTTGGAACAGATGTTGGGTCCTCGTCAACTCTGATTCTGGGCATGTTAGAGTACTTTGGAGTGGAGCTTCCTCTGGGTGTTGTGGGACTCGCTGCAGAGCTTGCACCCAAGGTCTGCTCAGGGCACCAGCCCAGACAGACCGGAAGGAACCTGAGACACTGGGCTGGCAGAGTTCCTGTGTGCCTTGTCCCGCTGGTCCCAGCTACTCCCACTGTTGGGACAGAAGGACCCAATATTTTGTTGCATACAGGAAACCCACCTCAGTGACAAAGACAGACACTACCTCAAAACAAAAGCCTAGAAAACAATTTTCAAGCTAATGGTCCCAAGAAAAAATTTGGAGTAGCCATTCTAATATTGAATAAAATCGACTTTCCACCTAAAGTGATCAAAAAAGATAAGGAGGGACACTTCACACTCATCAAAGGTATGATCTACCAAGATGAACTCTCAATTCTGAACCTCTATGCTCCAAATGCAAAGGCATCTATATTCATTAAAGAAACTTTACTAAAGCTCAAACCACACACTGCACCACACACAAAAATAGTGGGAGATTTCAACACCCCACTTTCTGCAATGGACAGATCATGGAAACAGAAACTAAACAAAGACACAGCGAGACTAACAGAAGTTATGAAACAGATGGATTAACAGATATCTATAGAACTTTTATCCTAAAACAAAAGGATATACCTTCTTCTCAGCACCTCATGGTACCTTCTCCAAAATTGACTGTATAATTGGTCACAAATCAGGCCTCAACAGACACAAGAAGATTGAAATAATTCCTTGCATCCTATCAGATCACCATGGACTAAGGCTGCTCCTCCATAACAACATAAACAACAGAATGCCCACATACACATGGAAGCTTAACAACACTCTCTTCAATGATAACTTTGCCAAGGAAGAAATAAAGAAAGAAATTAAAGACTTTTTAGAATTTAATGAAAATGAAGCCACAACATGCCTAAACTTATGGGACACAATGAAAGCAGTCCTAAGAGGAAAACTCATAGCTTTACGTGCCTCCAAAAGGAAACTGGAGAGAGCATACACCAGCAATTTGACAACACATCTGAAAGCTTTAGAACAAAAATAAGTAAATTCACCCAAGAGGAGTAGACAGCAGAAAATAATCAAACTCAGGACTGAAATCAATTAAATTGAAACAAAAAAAACTATACAAAGAATCAACCAAACCAGGAGCTAGTTCTTTGAGAAAATCAACAAAATAGATAAACCCTTAGCCAGAGTAATTAGAAGGCACAGAGAGAGTATCTTAATTAACAAAATCAAAAATGAAAGGGGAGACATAACAACAAACACTGAGGAAATCCAAAACATCATGAGATCTTACTACAAAAGCCTATACTCAACAAAACTGGGAAACCTCAATGAAATGGATAATTTTCTAGACAGATACCAGGTACCAAAGTTAAATCAAGGTCAGATCAACAATCTAAACAGTCCCACATCTGCTAATGTAATAGAAACAGTCATTAATAGTTTCCCAACCAAAAAAAAGCCCAGGACCAGATGGGTTTAGTGCAGAGTTTTATCAGACCTTCAAAGAAGACCTAATACCAATACTCCTCAAACTATTCCACAAAATAGAAACCAAAGGTACTCTACCCAATTGGTTCTATGAAGCCACAATTATTCTTGTATCTAAACCACACAAAGACCTAACAAAGAAAGAGAACTTCAGAACAATTTCCCTTTTGAATATCTATGCAAAAATACTCAATAAAATTCTTGCAAACCGATCTAAGAACACATCAAAATGATCATCCATCATGATCAAGTAAGCTTCATTCCAGGGATGCAGGGATGGTTCAATATATGGAAATCCATTAACTTATTCAGTATATAAACAAACTCAAAGACAAAAGCCATATGATCATCTCATTAGATGTTGAGAAAGCATTTGACAAAATCCAATTCATGATAAGTCTTGGAAAGATCAGGAATTCAAGGCCCACACCTAAACATAGTAAAAGCAATATACAGCAAACCAGTAGCCAACATCAAACTAAATGGAGAGAAACTTGAAGCAATCCCACTAAAATCAGGGCCTAGACAAGACTGCCCACTCTCTTCCTACCTATTCAATATTGTACTTGAAGTCCTAACCAGAGCAATTAGACAAGAAAAGGAGATCAAAGGGATATGAATTGGAAAGGAAGAAGTCAAATTACCATTATTTGTTGATGATATGATAGTATACTTAAGTAACCCCAAAAATTCCACAAGAGCTCCTAAACCTGATAAACAACTTCAGCAAAGTAGTTGGATATAATATCAACTCAAGCAAATCAGTGGCCGTCCTCTACACAAAGGATAAACAGGTGGAGAAAGAAATTAGGGAAACAACACCCTTCACAATAGTCACAGCTATTTATTAAATATTTAATAGCTATTCAGCTCTTAAAAACAATGAATTTATGAAATTCTTAGGGAAAAGGACCTATCTGGAGGACATCATCCTGAGTGAGGTAACCCAACCATAATGACCATACATTGTATACACTCAGTGATAAGTGGATAGTAGCCCAGAAGCTCAGAATACTCACGATACAATTTACAAACCATAGGGAACTCTAGAAGAAGGGTGTCAAAAGTGTGGATACAATGTGTGGAGCAGAGATTGACAGAAGGACAATCCAGAGACGGCCCTACCTGGGAATCCTTTCCATACAATCATCAAACTCAGACACTATTGTGGATACCAGCAAGTGAAGGCTGACTAGAGGCTGATTTAACTGTCTGCTGACAGGCTCTTCCAGTGCCAGACTAATACAGATGTAGAGGCTCATAGTCATCTATTGGACTGAGCACAGGGTCCCCAATAAAGGAGTTAAGAGGAAGGACCCAAGGAGCTGAAGGGGTTTGCAGCTGCATAGGAGGAACAACAATATGATCTAACCAGTACCCTCAGAGCTTCCAGGGGCTAAACCACCAACCAAAGATTATACATGGTGGGACTCATGGCTCCAGTTGCATATGTAGCAGAAGATGGCTTAGTTGGTCATCAATGGGAGGAGAGGCCCATGGTTCTGTGAAGGCTCTATGCCCCAGTATAGGTAAATGCCAGGGCCAGGAGGCAGAAGAGGGTGGGTTGGCTAGCAAGGGGGAAGGGGGGAAGGAAGTGGGTTTTTTTTTCCCCAGATGGGAAACCAGAAAAGCGGAGAACATTTGAAATGTAAATACAGAAAATATCTAATTAAAAAGAGACAAATATCACCCTATTCTTGAAGTTAACAATAGATGCAACATTTGTGTACATATGATTGGAATGTGAAATAGCCCCTACAGGGTCCTGTGTCTGATCATTTGGTCTTCAGCTTGGGTGTTGGGTCCCTCCCTTCTGCCTCAACTTCGAGACATCAGAGCTTGCAACTAGAGACTCAACTCATGCCTGCTGCACCTAAAACAAAGGCCCACTGCTCTGAGTTATGCCTTCGCAGATTCCAGAGGAAGGTATGCCTGCTGGCTGAGGACATTGTTGAGTGTAAACAAACTGACCACCTGAGGATGTCTGCTGTTGACCTCCTCCCCCACCATGGGCCGAGCCTCCAACCTCTCCCAGAGACCTGCGGGACACCTGGAGCCACCGCCCTCAAGAATGAGCCCAGCTTCCCTTTGACTTCCCTTTGACTCTTTCCTGACTCCTCCCCAATTGTTTATGTTATGCAAATGTCACTGTAACCTAGAGATCCAGTTTCCTTTCTCGTGTACATACAAATTCTGAACCCCAAAAGTAAAGTTGGAAGCTTTGATTGGGACACAACTTGGCTTCATGTCCTTTTGTTCTCGAACTCTGTGTTTCAGGTCATTTTCTCCCTTCGGCCGAGAGAGAACCCGGTTCGTGAAACTGTGGGACAGTTTCACTTGGGTCCCTGGGACATTATACACCAGCTCTACTTTCAGCTCAGGCTCTTTGAGGAAATGACAAAGGGAACTTTTGTTTTGTATACTTGTCAGGTAGCAGAGTTGAGCAGGACTGGAGCCAGGGCCTCATATGATTCAAGGTTGTGGCTTTCTCCCCTGGGCTATGGTTAACAGTTCTTAGACAGTATGTCTGAGATATCCTGTGTTCTGTTTTCCAACCTTGTCTGACATAGCTCTCTGTTGCCTTTCTTTGACCATTTTTCCCTGAAAGTAGTATATATAATTCTTCTTCTTCTTCTTCTTCTTCTTCTTCTTCTTCTTCTTCTTCTTCTTCTTCTTCTTCTTCTTCTTCTTCTTCTTCTTTTGAGACAGGGTTTCTCTTTGTAGCCCTGGCTGTCCTGGAACTCACTGTATAGACTAGGATGGCCTCGAACTCAGAAATCTGTCTGCCTCTGCTTCCCAAGTGCTGGGATTAAAGGCATGTGCCACCACTGCCCGGTTATATGATTCTTAATAAAGTGCTTGGCATAAGCCATCAGTTTATGCAAGACACCCTGGTCCCAGCTATTACTTTTATATTCTCTATTTCTCATCCCTGCTCCTCTCACTCAATACCTTGCCATCTGGGAACCTTATTCTTGCAGGTTCAATTTACTTAGGTATTCTGTCAGAGCTGTAGCAACCAATATGCCATGTGTGCACACACGTATATCTTGTTTCCTTTAAGGCTATGGTCCTTATTCTAGAAGTGTGTACTAGTTAGACTTTGCTTGATGCAACAATTATCTTATAAAATCCAAAAGAAGGAAAGACTTATTTTGACTCATGTTTTCAAAAGTCCATGGCTTCTCGGCTCCACACACTTGGCAGTTCATCACAGTGGTGATAACATGTGGCAGAAGAGTTTCTTATCTCAAGTCTTACAACTTCCCAGGAGCAGGAAGGAAAGTTAAGAAGATAACCCCAACTACCGACCTTTAGTGATCTCCTGATTCCAGCTAGGTCTTTTTAGAGTTCTGAGAACCTGGCACAAGAGCACCACCACCTGAAGATCCAGAGTTTGGTACCAGAAGCCTGTGGAGACCATTTAGATTCACAGGACAGCACTGTGTGAATCCTATAAACCCAAGAGATTCTTGTTTTGTTTGATTTGTTTTTCTAAGGACATGGGTCCACCATGAAGTGTTGCAATGAAACAGCCTATGGATATGCACATCTATATGGATGCCCACCTACCCAGCAAATAGGAACTGCCTTTATAATTCTAGAGCACATATCCCAAAATAGAGCAGACCCCCACACCTAAAGAGAGCTGGCCATCATTCATAAAACCCGAATGTCTTTCTCTTAAGGCAGCAGGTCAGACAAGATTCAATAGAAAGAGACATGGGCTATCTTATACTAAAGCTTCTCAGACTCAGTTCACCCAAAAGGAGCCTCAACAACAGCCCTGGGAAGGTTTCATGTTTTCTCTTTCCACAGTCATATGATTGAATTCCATAAGGTGAGGTCCGTTCTCATTTCCCTTAAGTGTTAGATAGTGTTCAAAACAGTTATTCTAATAAAGCTTTCCTGGGGCGGGGGTGGGGAGGTAGATGAGGCTATCCACCTTATATAACATATGATACTATCCACCCCATAGAACATTACTAATAGACATTGTATTTTTAATTCAAAACAAGAATATTGCTTGGGCCAGAGGTTTGCTCTTCATGGAACAGGAAGATGTGCTCAGAGGTATGACTCTCCCTGACCACAGCCAGGGCAGCCAGCTAAATGGAACCCATAAACACTTGCCTGCACACTCTGTCTGCAGCACAGGATAATTAACAGCATGTTCATAAGCCCTCTACTTTCCATTTACTTTGCCAATGCTGCAGTTACATACCAGTGACTTTCTCAAATTGGATATTAATGACTTACTCACTGAAATCTAAGGGTGCTTGCAAAGCATGGTAGTGTGAGTAACTTAAAAAATGATGAAAGGAGAAAAAAAGCTGCCTTCCTCCCAAGTGGGTGTGGCCAGGCTGTTGATTTATGGAACTGAGTCTCCTTCCATTTTTGACTAGGAAGGCTGGGGCGGGGAGAGGAAGTGAAGCTGGCTGTGTGTCTGCCTCAAACATCTCAGTTGCCTGCTGACAGCATTGAATTGATTGTTCAGGAAGGGCTCTTTCGGCATAGCTGAACTAATAGAACTCATTCATATTCTCACATAAAAAGCTAGAGAAGTAGCTGTCAACCCAGAAGACTCCATGGATTTGATACCTGGCCTCTGCCACTAGCTTTGCTGGTCCCACATCCAGCTCACTGAGCACATTGCATGTTCAGTTCTGCAAGTGCGTATAGATTGCCAACTGGAGGCCTAGCCAAAGCCATCCTCAAAGTAACTGTCCACTCAGCCCTTGCTAATAACTTTATATCTTTTCATCCCTTCTTTACAGAATCAATCTGAAGGTCAAGTTAGAAAGGTTGGAATATTGTACAGTAGCCTCATATGGCTTATTCTTCCATCAGAATCCCTCAGCACACATTCAACAACGTCCTTTACAGTTTATCCTTCATCCTTATCCTCATATAATGCTATGAGGTGACTATGTGGCTATAACATATATTATTAAGCTGAATTGCAGCACCTCCAATGACTCTGTTTCAGTGGAGAAATATGTATAAATGATTTAGACATAAATTAGTAGCATCCAGATGTTCTCATTATTTTTATTGTGGAAAAACATTTACCATGGAAACTATTCTCTCACATACTTCTACATCCACAATATTCTGTTGTCAGCTATGGACACTGTGTGGTACAGAACATCTTTAGGACTTAATCATCTTGCATATGTAAAACTTCTCATTAATTGAATGACTATATACTTAACTCTCTTCTAGTCCCTGGAAACCATCATTCTACTCTGTTCCTGAGTGAAACTATTATAAAATGATTTTAATGATATTTTAATGAGGAAAGAGTAAGAGAGAGAGAAAGAGAGAGAGAGAGAGAGAGAGAGAGAGAGAGAGAGAGAGAGAGAGAGAGAAAGAATAGAGAAGAGACACATGAGGAGGTCAGAAGGAAACATGTATCTGGAATTACAGGCAGTTGGGAATATCTGGATGAGATGCTGAGAACCAAACACTCTAAGAGCAATACCCATTCTTTACTGGATAGCCTCATCTAACCCCCAGGCAAGTTCTATTAGAATAACAATTTTGGACACTATCAAACACACACCTAAGGGAAAATGAGAACAGACAGATCTCACCTTATGGATTTTTTTCTTTTTTTCATTTGATATTTTCTTTATTTACATGATATCTCCTTTCCAAGATTCACCTCTGGAAAAAAAAAGAAAAAAATAACATAAAATAAAATAAAAAACAAAAACTAAAACTAAAACAAAAAACCCTGTTCCCTTCCCCTTCCCCTTGCTCACCCACCCTCTCCCTCTTCCTGGCCCTGGTATTCCCCTACACTGGGGCATAGAACCTTCACAGGGCCAAGGGCCTCTCTGCCCATTGATGATCAACTAGGCCATCCTCTGCTACATATGCTGCTGGAGCCATTAGTCCCACCATGTGTACTCTTTGGTTAGTGGTTTAGTCCCTGGGAACTCTGAGGCTACTATTTAGTTCATATTACTGTTCATGCTAAGGGGCAAACCCTTCAGCTCCTTGAGTCCTTTCTCTACCTGCTTCATTGAGGACCCTGTATTCAGTCCAGTGGATGTCTGTGAGCCTCTACTTCTGCATTAGTCAGGCACTGTCAGAGCCTTCCAGGAGACAGCTATATCAGGCTCCTGTCAGCCAGGATTTGCTAGCATCCACAGTAGTGTCTGGATTTGATGATTGAATATGGGAAGGATTCCCAGGTGGAACAGTCTTTGGATTGTCTTTCCTTTAGTCTCTGTTCCATAGTTTGTCTCTGCAACTCCATCCATGGGTATTTTGTTCCCGCTTTTAAGAAGGGACAAAGTATCCACACTTTGGTCTTCTTACTTCTTGAGTTTCTTGTGGTTTGTGGATTGTACTTTGTGTATTCCGATCTTCTGGGCTAATATCCACTTATCAGAGAGTGCATACCATGGGTGTTCTTTTGTGATTGGGTTACCTCACTCAGGATGGTATTCTCCAGATCCATCCATTTCCCTAAGAATTTCATAAATTCATTGTTTTTAATAGCTGAGTAGTACTCCATTGTGTAAATGTACCACATTTTCTGTGTCCATTCCTCTGTTGAGGGACATCTGGGTTGTTTCTAGTTTCTGGCTATTATAAATAAGGCTGCTATGAACATAGTGGAGCATGTGTCGTTATTACATGTTGGAGCATCTTCTGGGTATATGCCCAGGAGTGGTATAGCTAGGTCCTCAGGTAGTACTATGTCCAATTTTCTGAGGAATCACCAAACTGATTTCCAGAGTGGTTGTACCAGCTTGAAATCCTACCAGCAAGGAAGGAGTGTTCCTCTTACTCTACAACCTTGCCAGCATTTGCTGTCACCTGAATTTTTTTATCCTAGCCATTCTGACTGGTGTAAGGTAGAATCTCAGGGGTGTTTGATTTTCATTTCCCTGATGATTAAGGAAGTTAAACATTTCTTTAGGTACTTCTCAGCCATTTGACATTCCTCAGTTGAGAATTCTTTGTTTTGTTTTGTACCCCATTTTTAAAATAGGGTTGTTTCTCTGGAGTCTAACTTCTTGAGTTCTTTGTATATACTGGATAATATCCCTCTATTGGAAATAGGATTGGTAAAGATCTTTTCTCAATCTATTTTGTCCTTTGCTTTAGAAAAGCTTTGCAACTTTATGAGGTCCTATTTGTCAATTCTTGATCTTAGAACATAAGCTATTGGTGTTTTGTTCAGGAAACTTACTCCTGTACCCATGTGCTCAGGGATCTTCCCCACTTTCTTTTCTATTATTTTCAGTGTATCTGGTTTCATGTGGAGGTCCTTGATCCACCTGGGCTTGAGCTTTGTATAAGGAGATAGGATTGGATCGATTTGCATTCTTCTACATGCTGACTGCCAGTTGAGCCAGCACCATTTGTTGAAAATGCCGTCTTTTTTCCACTGTATAGTTTTAGCTCCTTTGTCAAAGATCAATTGACCATAAGTATGTGAGTTCATTTCTGGGTCTTCAATTCTATTCCATTGATCTACCTGCCTGTCACTGTACCAATATCATGCAGGTTTTTTTTTTGTTTGTTTGTTTGTTTTTTGT
The DNA here is from genome assembly GCA_019843815.1 of Montemys delectorum. Classification (NCBI taxonomy): domain Eukaryota; kingdom Metazoa; phylum Chordata; class Mammalia; order Rodentia; family Muridae; genus Montemys; species Montemys delectorum. The sequence goes on from JADRCD010209046.1 coordinate 50,104, forward strand.
TTGTATGTTTGTTTTTTGTCACAATTGCTCTGTAGTATAGCTTGGGGCAGGGATGGTGAGGTGATTCCACCAGAGGTTCTTTTATTGTTGAGAATAGTTTTTTCTATCCTAGTTTTTTTTTTTTAATTCTAGATGAATTTTCAAATTGCTCTTTCCAACTCTGTGAAGAATTGAGTCAGAATTTTGGTGAGGATTGCATTGAATCTGTATATTGCTTTTGGCAACATGACCATTTTTACTATATTAATCCTACCAGTCCATGAGCATGGGAGGTCTTTCCATCTTCTGAGATCTTTGATTTTTTTTCTTCAGAGACTTAAAGTTCTTGTCATACAGATCTTTCACTTGCTTAGTTAGAGTCACACCAAGGTATTTTATATTATTTGTGACTATTGTGAAGGGTGTTGTTTCCCTAATTTCTTCCTCAGTCTGTTTATTCTTTGTGTAGAGGAAGGCCACTGATTTGCTTGAGTTGCTATTATATCTAGCTACTTTGCTGAAGTTGTTTATTAGGTTTAGGGCTTCTCTGGTGGGGTTTTTGGGTGGTTTAAATATACTATCATATCATCTGCAAATAGTGATAATTTGACTTTTTCCCTTCCAATTTGTATCCCTGTGATCTCTTTTTGTTGTCTAATTGTTCGGGCTAGGACTTCAAGTACAATATTGACTAGGTAGGGAGAGAGTGGATAGCCTTGTCTAGTCTCTGATTTTAGTGGGAGTTCTTCAAGTTTCTCTCCATTTAGTTTGATGTTGACTACTGGTTTTCTGTATATTGCTTTTACTATGTTTAAGTATGGGCCTTGAATTCCTAATCTTTGAATTCCAATCATGAAGGGATGTTGGATTTTGTCAAATGCTTTCTCAGCATCTAATGAAATGATCATGTGGTTATTTTCTTTGAGTTTGTTTTTATAGTGAATTATGTTATTGTATTTCTGTATATTGACCCATCCCTGCATCCCTGGGATGAAGTCAACTTGATCATGATGGATGATCCTTTTGATGTGTTCTTGAGTTTGGTTTGCAAGAATTTTATTGAGTACTTTTGCATCAATATTCATAAGGGAAATTGGTCTAAAGTTCTCTTTCTTTGTTGGGTCTTTGTGTGGTTTAGGCATCAGAGTAATTGTAACTTCATAAAACGAATTGAGTAGAATACCTTCTGTTTCTATTTTGAGGAATAGTTTGAGGAGTATTGGTATTAGGTTTATTTTGAAGGTCTGATAAAGCTCTGTACTAAGTCCATCTTGTCTTGGGCTTTTTTTGGTTCGGAGACTATTCCTTAGAGAATATGGGACTATTTAGATCGTTTATCTGATCTTGTTTCAACTTTGGTACCTGGTATCTGTCTAGAAAATTGTCCATTTCATCCAGGTTTTCCAATTTTGTTGAATATAGGTTTTTGTAGTACCATCTCATGATTTTTTGGATTTCCTCAGATTCTGTTGCTATGTCTCCCTTTTAATTTCTGATTTTGTTAACTAAGATACTGTTTCTGTGCCCTCTAGTTACTCTGGCTAAGGGTTTATCTATTTTGTTGATTTTCTCAAAGAACTACCTGCTGGTTTTGTTGATTTTTTGTATTGTTCTTTTTGTTCTCATTTGGTTGATTTCAGCCCTGAGTTTGATTATTTCCTCTTGGGTGAATTTGCTTCTTTTTGTTCTAGAGCTTTCAAATGTACTGGAAATATATTGTGTACGCTCTCTCCAGTTTCTTTTTGGAGGCACCCGGAGCTATGAGTTTTCCTCCTAGTACTGCTTTCATTGTGTCTCATAAGATTGGATATGTTGTGGCTTCATTTTAATTAAACTCTAAAAAGTTTTTAAATTATTTTTTTTATTTCTTGATCAAGTTATCATTGAGTATAGCAGTGTTTAGCTTCCACATATATGTGGGCTTTCTATTGTTTATGTGTTCATTGAAGACCAGCCATAGTCTGTGGTGATCTGATAGGATGCAAGGAATTAGTTCAATCTTCTTGTATCTGTTGAGGCCTGTTTTGTGACTGATTATCTGGTCAGTTTTGGAGAAGGTAGCATGAGGTGCTGAGAAAAATGTATTTTCTTTTGTTTTAGGATAAAATGTTCTATAAATATCTGTTAAATCCACTTGTTTCATAACTTCTGTTAGTTTCACTGTGTCTCTGTTTAGTTTCTGTTTCCATGATCCGTCCATTGCTTAGAGTGGGGTGTTGAAATCTCCTACTATTATTGTGTGCTGTGCCATGTGTGCTTTGAGCTTTCGTAAGGTGTCTTTATAATTGTGGATGACCTTGCAGTTGAAGTTCAGAACTGAGAGTTCATCTTGGTAGTTTAACTTTGATGAGTATGAACTGTCCTTCCTTATCTTTTTTGAATAACTTTAAGTTGAAAGTTTATTTTACTAGATATTAGAATCACTACTCAAGCTTTTTTCTTGGGACCATTTGCTTGGAAAATTGTTTTCCAGCCTTTTACTTTGAGGTAGTGTCTGTCTTTGTCACTGAGGCAAGTTTCCTGTACGTGGCAAAATCTTGGGTCCTGCTTATCTAACCTTTCTGTTAGTCTATGAATTTTTATTGGGGAATTGAGTCCATTGATATTAATAGATATTAAGGAAAAGTAATTGTTGCTTCCTGTTATTTTTGTTGTTAAAGTTGGAATTCTGTTCATGTGGCTATCTTCTTTTAGTTTTGTTGGAAGACTACTTTTTTTGCTTTTTCAGGGATATAGTTCCCATCCTTGTGATTGGAGTTTTCCATTTATTATCCTTTGAAGGGCTGGATTTGTGAAAATATATTGTGTGAATTTGGCTTTGTCATGGAATACTTTGATTTCTCCATCTATGGTGATTGAGAGTTTTGCTGGGTATAGTAGCCTGGGCTTGCATTTGTGTTCTTGTAGGGTCTGTATGACAGCAGCCCAGGATCTTTTGGCTTTCATAGTCTTCACTGAGAAGTCTGGTATAATTATGAGAGGTCTGCCTTTATATGTTACTTGGCCTTTTCCCCCTTACTGTCTTTAATGTTCTTTTCTTTGTTTTGTGCATTTGGTCTTTTGATTATTACATGACTGAAGGAATTTCTTTTCTTGTCCAAACTATTTGGAATTCTGTAGGCTTCTTGTATGTTCCTGAGCATCTCTTTCTTTAGGTTAGGGAAGTTTTCTTCTATAATTTTGTTGAAGATATTTACTGGCCCTTTAATTTGGGAATCTTCACTCTCTTCTATATCCAGTATCCTTAGGTTTGGTCTTCTCATTGTGTCCTGGATTTCCTGGATGTTTTGGGTTAGGATATTTTTGCATTTTGTGTTTTCTTTGACTGTTGTATCAATGTTTTCTATGGTATCTTCTGCACCTGAGATTCTCTCTTCTATCTCTTGTATTCTGTTGGTGAAGCTTGCATCTATGGTTCCTGACTTCTTTCCTAAGATTTCTAACTCCAGAGTTGTCTCTCTTTGTGATTTCTTAACTGTTTCTACTTCCATTTTTAGGTCTTGGATGGTTTTGTTCAATTCCATCACCTGTTTGTGTTTTCTTGTAATTCTTTAAGGGATTTTTGTGTTTCCTCTTTAATGGCTTCTATCTGTTTACCTATGTTCTTCTGTATTTCTTTCAGGGAATTATTTATGTCCTTCTTAAAATCCCCTATAAGGATCATGTAATATGATCTCAAATCTGAATCTTGCTTTTCTGGTGTTTTGGGATATCCAGGACTTGCTCTGGTGGGAGTACTGGGTTCCAATGATGCCAAGTAGTCTTGCTTTCTTTTGGTAAGTTTCTTGTGTTTTGCTTTTCCTCATCTGTTAATCTCTGGTGTTAGATGTTCTTGCTGTCTCTGGCTGGAGGTTGTTTCTCCTGTGTGTCTGTAAGCCTTTGTCAATACTACTGGGAGACCAGTTCTCCTGGAAAGACCTGTGTACACAGGGCTGTGAATAAGCCCCACTTCCTGGGTGCAGAAGGATACAGGAAGGACCCTTTCCCAGCTGCTCTGCCACTTCTGCTGCCTGTGCTTCCTGTCTGGTCCTACCTTAGACAGTCACTGGAAAGAAAATGGCTGGCTCACCTGAGACCTGGGGTCAGGGCACTCCCTGGAGACAAGCTCTTAGTTGGCCGTAGTGGTGCAGAGGGCTATAGAAAAACTCTACCTCCTACATGTAGATGTAGGCAGGAAGGACCCTGTCCAAGCTGCTCTGCCATTTCTGCTGCCCATAAATCCTGACTAGCCCAGCCCTATACCATGATATTTGTCTTAATCTTGTATATGCTAAAATTTTAATCTAATTTAAATTTCTCTCTTTCTATATTTTATATTTCTTCCTTTTACTGTGCACTGTATTTTCTTAAATATGTTCCATTAGAGGTTTTAGTGAGAATGACCCCCATCAGCTCATGTTTGACTGATTGGGAAGTATGTAGAACTATTTGGGAAAGATTAGGAGGTGTGGCCTTGTTAGATGAGATTGTCACTGGTGGCAAGTTTTGAAATTTCAAGAGAGTCGGCCATTCACAGATCTTGCTGCTTCATGCTTGTGCATCAGCATGTAAGCTCTCAGCTACTGTTCGAGCCTGTTCCATACTCCCTATATTTATAGTCACATACTCGAACTGTCTGGAACCATAAGGCCTGAACTAAACACTTTCTCATATAAATTGCCTTGGTCATCATGTTTTATCACAGCAATCAATAGGTAAATAAAACACATGGTTTGGGACTTTATATTGAATTTATTAATGCCTTTGTCTGTGTGAACATTCTATATGCAAACTTTAGCACAATGTTTATTGCTAATATTTATATACTTTTCATAACAGTAGTGATAATAATTCTTTGGGAAATGTAGTTTACTAATTTTAATTTTTTTGTATCCTATGATTTCCTAATTCTCATTGTTTTCTTCATCTTTTGCAATGTGGAATATGTATGTTTTTACAAAGCACCATGCATATGGCAGACAGAGTTATAGCAGCCCTGAGAGTCTCATATAAGGGCTGAAGTTTGTTATGAACAGAGTTCTAAGGTCACAATATTTACTCAAAAACACTCCATGTCTAGCTAGATATTTGATGTAAGATTTTAAGAAATCATATATTCTGGTTTTGATAATTTGAGGTGGTATATTTACTGTTGTGGGATGGTCACAATTTCTTCCCATTGACATTGAAGTTAAAAAATTAAACAAAATAAAACCACTAGGGTACTAGGGTATGGGCATTGTTTGATCTGTCTTCACTTGGGGATCCCTTTTGATTTTCTGACTCAGGTTGTCCTGAATCTGGCAGGCAGTAGATGTTCCTCACAGGAATTTGAGGAGATAAATAAATGAATGTGTTCTCTGATTAGGAATAAGTATAATGACTAAATATGGAATATAAATGGACTTAGCAGAATGATGTAGCATAGGAGAAGTCATGAGTAATGGGTATTATTCAGTGCATGTGATATATCAGTTATTTAGACAACATTTTGCTGTGTAGCCAAGACTGACCTAGAACTGATGATCTTCCCTCTTCTGTCCTTTTAAAAATGCCATTTGCTAATTTTAATGTAGCTATTATGTTTGTACAGATTTCATCCCCTTCACAGAAGCTTTACTTCAATTACAAATAATTTGTCATTTTACCTGAAAGGATTATAATTGCTTCAAATACTAAGAATAGAAAATGTCAGCTTCATTTTTATCCCCCAACCAAAGATTTATTTCAGTCCCTTAGAGAGGATGCATTCTATCAATGCTATAACCAATTGCAAAAAGCCAGCCAAATTATTGACTTCTTGTCTCTCTGATCATCTGCCTTACAATAATAAATTCCAGGGGTGTCTGTGGAATTACATGTAATATGGTCATTATTATAGTAGGTACAGATACAACATGACCACTTACCAACAGGCACCATTAAGTATGGCAGGGCAATATGATTACAAGCTTATGAGTAAGTTATCTACTTAAACATCAAGTTTTTTCAAGGTGTATGTGAGGCTAGAAGTGGAAAGTAAACCATGATTCTCATAGAAGGATTTCAGGGTATGAGTAGGAGATCAATAGACCTCAAGTTTGAGAGAGACAGTTATTTAGAATGTACTTTTAGTGAGATGTGGAAGAGACTGTTAGAAAGTACATTGGCTAGGTCAAAAAGGACATGTACTCTATTCCTGACCCACTGGGAAAGGGCTTCGGAACAGCCATCACTTGGGAAGGCTTCATGGCATTTAGCGTCTCAGAGAAGAGCCAGGTTAAAGAAGAAAAGGATAAAGAAATTCAGGAGATAGGGAAGTTTCCTGCCTATGGGCCATGTTCTTCAGAGGGTACAACTCAAGGTAGAGGAAAATAGAAAGTGAATACATATTTTAATGTGAGGGTTCTTTTAGCCTGCTTTTATGTTGCTATGATAAACGCCATGACCAAAAGAAACCTGAGAAGGAAAGTGCTTATTTGGCTTTTACTTTTATGTCAAAATTCATCATTTAAATAAGTTAAGCAGGAACTGAAACAGAAACCGTAACAGTACACTGATTACTGGCTTGCCCACTGGCCCATGTTCATCTACATCTTGTACACAGCCCAAATACATAAGGATGGTATCCCAATGTCAATCATCTATCAGGACAATCTCTTATAGATGTGGCCCACAGGCCAATTGATTTGGACAACTCAATTAAAGTTCTCTCTTTCTGGGTGACTCAAGATTTTGACAAGTTGAAAATAAAACCAAACCAGTATAGGGGTGATGAGCAGGTTGCCTTTTTAATGCTGAAGAAAGTGCAACTCTGAATAGTCCCTGATACAGACAGATGGGAAGATACAGGACCACTTTCTTCCATGTTTGATTTGTGTAATTATATAGGACTTCAGGTTCAAGGCGGGCTGTAGCATTGTTTTAGTGCTCCTCTGTTGCTATCTCAAAATGCTTAGTACTATTTGGGTAAGGATCTTTCTATTTCTTTTTTTAATCCCAGGTTTCATGTAGGTGTTTTGGTAGGAGATCAGGATGCCTAGGAGGATAACTCTGTCCCCATACTGGCCAATGCTTAGGCTTTACCAGATGTCTGTTTGCTTCCCCACAGCACTCACACAAACTTCATGGGCCAACTTGTTTTTTCTGAGACTCAGCCTTATTTCTCTCTCATACACCTTCCAGCTGTGATACTGAGAGATTCTGCTCAGGCCTCTTATCACAATTTTGTCAGTAGTTGATAGGAAGGAACAGGCCATAGCAGTATTGAAAGAAAAAGGGTATTAAGTAGGATGTTTTTTAAAAGTTGCTGAGGAAGTCTATGAGGAGTTAGGGGTGGATTGATAAGAGGGGGGGACAGTGGAGTAGAGATATGGAATGGGGAACACAGGGGAAAATTAAGTATGAAATGTTTTGAAACTCATTACATTGTACACCCACTTAAAAAAACAAATAAAATTTTCCTATATTCTTGCCATGATAATACTATTATGCCTTTATTTCACCACTGATAATAGATTCGTCTCCAATTTTATAGGTTTCTGGACAGTTAATGATAATTGGGGTGCAACAAAGAAGGAGAAATTTAGTTATATATGTTTAAATTGCTATTATAAGATAACAAACTTTCTCATTCTTAACATATTTTCTCTGAATTCTTTAAAGGATCAGGACACAAATCTTTGTTTTCTAAGCTCTTTGTGCTCTTAGAGTGGTTTGCATAATTAGACAAAGCCTATGGCTAGGTTTATAATGCAATCATAGTAAGTTTTCAGTACTTATTGCTACCAACTATTAATGTAAAGAAAAAAAAACAATTTGATACAGGAAAATCAATTCAGGGTTGACCATGTAGAAACTGATCTAGTGATACCAAGTCACTTCCATCTGAAAAGAAATTAGTTTTTTTCTTTCATTTCTTTGTTACCTGTTGCTTCTACTGACTATGAATACTTTCAGACAGCAGTATAAACTTAATGCTGTGTTTCACATTAAGTGTGTGAGGGAAAAATCCCTCAACATAAGAAAGATTAGCTTCCATGCATTCAAAATGAGTTCTTAATAAGCAAAACCTGTCAGGGAAATGACCCATTTATCTTGTTCATTTTTCGCATTTTATCTCACTTAAGGGGGATGAAAATCAAATTCTTTTTGCCTTCTGACACACAATGTAGTCTGCCTTGCCCATGACAGTTATATATGTGAAGAGGAAGATATGTGGGGGCTTTTGAATGTCATCAGCTCAGCCAAATACCAGAGGTTTCTGTTCATTTAATCAGAGAGTAGATATGCTTAATAACGAAGCCAACAAAAAATTAAACAAATGAACCTACTATCAGATGAGGGTGTGTGTCGGGGTCACTGCAATTTATTACCCATTTACTGGGCTTGAGCTGTCAGCTTGCTACTTTCATTTGTCATCTGAGCAGATGGAAGGACAACCCCATGTGAGTCATTTCCCATTTCTTATACAACAAAACCGAGACAGAGAGATTAAAGATATTGGTCTGGTGTTATAAGTCATGGACACAGCTGAAGCAGCCCAAGAAATAAAGCACAGACTAGTATTTTTTTCAGCTCACATCAATTGTATTCTGGATTCTGAATGTATGTAGGGCTATAAAAATTGCACAGTGAAATTGGACATAGAAACAAACAGTTAGTAGAAAGACATCTGGCTGTTTGGAATGAGAGGCACACTCAGACACTAGTATGGGGGATATTTGGTGTATACAAAGAAATCATGTTGTATATCTCACTCTGATAGTCTTCTCTCATGTGACTCCCAGGTTAGTTCCTGTATGTTCCCTGATGCTTTAAGCTATGCCTTCACTCTTGGACTGATCTACATGTGAATGTATATATGTGTGTATTTGTGTGTGTGCATGTTGAGAAACCCCAAAGTTGCATTATGCAACATTAAATTAAAGATGGAATCTTTAATTCCAGCACTTGGAAGGCAGAGCAGACATATTTCTACATTAGAGGACAGCCTGGTCTGTGAAATGAGTTCCAAAATATTCAAAGCTCCACAGAGAAACTCTGTCTCAAAAAACCAAACCAAATCAACTGAACCAACGGAACCAACCAACCAACCAACCAACCAACCAGACAAAACCAAAAAAGGAATATACAATCTGAATGGATCTAATGTACAAATCCTGTGATTTTATATGCCTCATCTTTCTAAAGTATATATTAATAAGCTCCTTCTTCCTTTCCTCCCTAAATATTAGTGAGATAACACTATACACATGGGCTAGAAATGTTGAGTGGGAGAACCCAATGGGATTTTAGGTAGCTGGCAAATAAAACACTGACTATAAAAAAATATTGTATGTAGAAGATATTCTAAGGAGTCTTACAAATGATCTTTGGGTCAAAATTGAATGACTGAGAATGAATTGTCCATTCTGAGAAGATTAAAGGGTGTGTCAAATGAGATACTGAATCTTTTAGGGTCAGACTCTATCTTAGAGAACCTGACCTATGTTGAACTCAACTTAACTAATAGGCCAGTACCTAGCACCAGTTTCCAGATTACCTCCAAACAAGACCTGTATCTAACACCAGTTTCCAGGTTACCCTCAACAAAACCTTCATCTAGCACCAGTTTCCAGGTTATTCCTCAACAAATCTGCACCCCTAGGTTACAAGCCTGCCCCTGACATTTCATTTCCTAACAACCACCAATCAGGAAGAAAACAGAAGTTAAGTTTATGGTTTGGGTCCCAGCACCAGCCAATTATGTTAAAGGCCATAATGGCCTCACAATCACATGTTTACCAGACTAGATACCCCTTCTTGTCTCTACAAATGCTTGCCTAAAACTATGCTTAGGGACTTACTTTCCTGCTGTATCAGGGTTAGCGGGAGTCTAAGCTCAAGCTTAAATAGAGAGACCCTAATGTGATTGAACTGGAATTGGCTTCTTGGTGGTCTTTTTGGGGTTTCATGAACCTTTCATGGTACAACACAGGTAGAAGAGAGCATGAGAGGTCTTGGTGTTGTTGTCAAATATTACCCAATGGAGTAGGACAGCAGAGAATGGAAGCACAAGACTGAGATGTGTTACTAACTTCATACAACCCAGAAGGCATGAGAAGGAGCTCAAGGTTGTGTTGTACAGATGGGAGCCAATGGATGAGTAGAGGACTAACGTGGTAGATTTATGTTTTAGGATGACCCTAGTCTAATGTGTTGTTTTTATACTCTTGTGCTAATATAAGTCTGAGTACTTTGAAAAAAAAAAGATTATATTTAATGGTTCTAGTCACAATTAGGGGCTGCATCTGGTTAGCTCCCAATGAGACTCTTGTGCTAAATCCTGTCATAAAAGTATCTTTTGGAAGAAGCACATGGTTAAGAAAATCTCAAGTACAAGGGTCAGGTTCACTTTATAAAGCATGGCACATCGTATCCTAAAACAACTTTTAAGGGCCTCACACTTTGGTATTTATAGAGATTAAGATTCAACATGTATTTTAGTTGGAACACAGTATACATATCTAAACCACAGCATGAGTTATGGGTGGACTGGCTGATGGAATGGGTGTCTGGGCAGGGACTGACACCCTGTGGTCAGCAGACCACAGCTCAGGTTGCTTTACTTAGTTTAGCTAAGTGGTTTAGCTAATAAGTTATTTAGTTTAGCTAAGTAGTTAGATAACTGGGTGAGATTAATCTAGGTGTCACTGTGAGACTTGATGGAGTTGTTAGAGTAGGGTTTGGGTTCATGAGAGAGAAGAAAAGAATAAGTTGCTCAGAGAGCAATATTTCACTAAGTGCAGGCTGCTGTCTACAGGAAAATCTTATCAACTAGAGAGATGTCTTACTCTCGGGGCTATTTTTTAAATGGAATACATTTTGTATATTAACTTTGTGATTTTCTTTTGCTCAGCTTTTTATATTTTTATAGAAAGCTAAATAGAAGAATAAATCTGTCTTGGACATTTCTGGGAAGTTGAAAAAAAATAAGGCACAGCTCATCCCACACAGCTGAATGGATGGTGAGATCCCTCAAGACAGCATAGAGGGGAAGAAGTGTGTGTCTTGAGGGTTTGACAGGAAGAGGACATTTGGACTTGAGACACTCACTTTTTAAAAAATCTCTGGTGATGTCTGATGAAGAACCAAATTGTTCCAGGGTGATTTTCACAGAATTCTTGCCCAGATTCTGCTGATCTAGAGGGTTCATCCATTCACTAACATATGGAAAACCATCATGTCCTATATTCTTCCTCTCAGTGCAAACAGTCTCTTAGATTGCTGCAAAGCAGCAAGGACATAACTGAAGTTCAGGCCGAATGTCCAAAACAAGCCAGAGTGTTTTCCAACAGTGTGACACTTGCGTCAGACCAAAATCTACCATCAATAAATTTCAACATTGTTTCTAAGTCACAGTTACTCAGTGTTCAAAAAAGCTACTAACAGTAGCATAGATGGTCACACCAAATGCTCAGGGCCATTATGGAAACTCTTGATGATATCAATCTGCATTCTTCAGTGTCTGGGATTACCACTGGTGATTGCAACACTGACAATTTTCAGGCTAAAATGTTCTCTTGAGCAGCCTCTCTCTATCTGTATGTACGAATAGGTAGCTGACTGTGGCAAATAGATGCATACTTCCCAGCCAAGTACTGGCCAATAGAAAAGAAACTGTAAAGCTTTGTTGAACTAGTAACACAGTAAGAAGAGAAAGCCATTTCCTGCTAACAACTACCTCCTGATTCATGTAATTGATCCTAATGTAACACATTCTTGCTGGGCAATATCTCTAAGTTTGTTTATGGCATAAACAGAAGGCGATATCCTGGGGTTGGTGGAATATCCTCATGGTCTCTGAAGCCATTTGTTTGGGGTCAGGGAATATAATAGGAAGTAGTTATCTTGTACCTTAATCAGAAATCATTAAGCAAACTTGAAGAGAAGCATCCTTTAATTGTGAGGCCCTGTAGTCCCTCTCAACAAGATCTACAAAAAAAGCTAAAAGGAAGGCATAAATGATAAATTAGGCAAGTGTCATTAGTATTCTTTGGGACATAGAGCCCCACAAGCTCCTCTGGCTTATGACATCCTCTATTCTCATTCTCATCGTCATCAAGGCAGAGGGCTTTGCAGTTGTCCGGCCCAGGGCCAACATGGTCCATCAAATTTTATCTGTATTCTCTTTGTAAGGAGAAAATTACCAAGCACAAATCCAATCAAATGCAGAAGCAATTAATGTGGAACATGCACAGCTAAATAAGCTATTTAAATGTATGGCTACAAATTCCCAGGTCTGCCCAATTGGATGGGGCCCAGCAACAGAAACCCCAACAAAAATTTCAGTAGTGGCTGCTAAGTAGCTATCTAAGTACAAATCCTCAGAGGGGCTGTCAGGAGATGGTTATTGAATATCCTTATGAAGACAATGGTAGTGCCCCACCTCACCCCATAGATATTGTTTGGAGAGACAGAATTCTGGAACACAGGATAAAGCATTTATCATGCACTTAAGATGCACTCAAGTTTGGCCAGAAAAACACTACAGTAAACATTTGTATCACCTGAGCCTGGAGTCTAGCTATCTTGATTGTGTGGGTAGTTTCTGAAAGGTTCCATTGTTCATCTTGAAAGTCATGGAAAGATAGGACAGAGTAGACTAAAAAATGGAACATCTCTTCTTTCTAAAACTCTTTAAGGCCATTTTCTGGTACAGGACTCACATAACTGTATGTAAAAGTAACTAATATTCACCTGATATAATTGTCATATCCAAGGCTGACAGCTTCAGTCTCCTAGCCTAGGCTTTGTTCTGGAAGCTTCTAGCCTCCATGTAATCTTATCTAGGCCTAGAATATTTTTAGCCTCTAAGACTTAATGATGAGCCTTCCTAATTCTTTCTGCTCTCTGGCTGGCTGATTGAACTCAACTTTTCTGGTTCAAACTCCTCTCCAAGCTGACTGATTTAATCTGGCTTCTCTCTCTCAGCCTCTACTGAATTGATCTGCCTGGCCTCATACTAACTTTGGTAATACGCTCTAATCCTTATGGATCCTTCTAATTCTCTTGGTACTTCTGTCTTCACTCGTGTCTAGTTTGTTCTCTGTCTGCAACAAGTCTCTGTATAACTGTCCTGGTAAAACTGCCTTCTTTCTATCTCTGCACTATCCCTTAAGTAGCTTCCTTTTACTCTCTCTTTTCACGAGAGTTGAGCATACCCTATTCTGCAAAATCTTTCTCTGACTTATCATTTTGTCTACTACTCAATTAGACATCACTTTTAAACATGGGTGCTTTCTTCTAAACTAACTTTAGCATCATTTTTGGGGATTACAGGTGTGTACTAGGGTGTGTCTGTATTTAAGCCAGAGGTATTAAAAGTGTGCGCTAAGGTCTGAGCTACTGTACAGCTAGAAACAAGGTTTTTTTTTTTATGTACATAACACAATCTCAGGATTCACCTTGTGATCAAATATCCTGAACCATCTATAAGGATGTTCAACTCCAAACAAAAGCTGAAAGTAGACTAGGCCATCAGATTGACTCAACTAGGTGAGACCACAGTTAGAATTGTTGACTTGGAGATATATTTAGATACACAGACATGAAGTAAATAAGTCTATTGGCTTCTTTCATGGAACTTTATACAGTCCATACATTTAGATTTTTTTTCAGACTAAGCCTTCATTTGTTTGACAACATGGTCCTGTAACTGTGGCTTTCAAGATCATTCAATGTCAAGAAAGTTCAGTATTAAAAATCATTGAAAATATAGGAAATTTGATGACCTATTGAGTTCTTCTCTATAGCTTCTTGGCAAAGACCTAGACCTAGAAGGGAAGTATTTTGGGAGTACTTTGAAGTTATCATTACTATAAAGTAGAGGACCTTGGTTTGGGAATTTTACCTCACATTTGGAATACATGATAAAATTCTGACTCTGTCCTCTTCTACATTCTCCCAAATGAAAGTTAATCAAGCAAATACTCCTCTACAGCTCTTCAGTTTTAAAAATAAGTTTATTTTTACTGAGAGAAAACGTACACCAGGAAGCAAATCAGGAGGCTCTATCACTAACACAGCCTTGCAGACACCTTCTGGCTTCCCTTGTCTCATCTGTGGCATGACAGAGGTGGAGTGAATTCTGAGTTGGGGATGATTTCTATGGTGAACCCATCACTACCTAATTGTAAAGACTAAGGACACACAGCCATGGTATTCAGATGCCCAGGTATGACCATTAGTAAGCATCTCTACTCCTTGATACTTGGAAGTATAGTATTTCAGCCTCTATCCCAGATTTCTGAATTAGAATCTTGTCAACAATGTCCCACGTGGTTCACATGTGTTTTAGTTAGGGTTTTACTGCTGTGAACAGAAACCATAACCAAGGCAACTCTTATAAGGACAGCATTTAATTGAGGCTGGCTTATGGGTTCAGAGGTTTAGTCCATTATCAGGAAGTCAGAAACATAGCAGGATCCAGGCAGGCATGGTGCAGGAGGAGTTGAGAGTTCTACATCTTCATCTGAAGGCAGCTAGAGGAATACTCATTTCCAGGCAGCTAGAATTAGAGTATTAAAGCCCATATCCACAGTGACACGCCTACTCCACTAGGGTCACACCTCCTAGTAATATCACTCCCTGGCCCAAGTATATACAAACGATTACAACATGTACTAACTTCTCAGATTACTAACTCCTATGTTTTATACTCAATACTCTTGTTTAGCTCTATCAGCTTCCATGTTCCTTGCTGTACTGCTTTGCCTTGCTGGTTTCTGAATCCCTTTGCTTTTCCTCTACTTTCTGTGATATAAAGTTTGAGCTTTTGCTTCAAACAGACTGATCCCTGGGAAGAAGACACTATTGTGTGACTTCTGTATGCTATGCTGCTCATGTCCACAGTATGCTATTCGCATCTTATGCAACTGATGCCCTATGTTGTCTCAAAAGCCTCTTTAGAATTTTTACACATGAATAATTACAGGATTGACTCCTGTACACACTTGCCATCCTCCAATACCTCTGAGGGTGGTACTATGGCTCCCATGCCCTGAGGATACCAAAGGTTACACCTCAAGATTCTCAATTACAATAATATTAGCTTTTCATTTAACCTATGTACATCCTCCTGTGTGCTTTATATTATTTCTAGGCACTCCAGAATAGCCAATACAACATAAATGCCATGTAAATAGTGATTGTATGTTGTTTAGGGGATAGGGATAAGGAAATCCAGCTTATATTTTAGTACAGGAACACTTTATTCTAAGGGTCTCCAATTTGTAAACAATTGACTCTGTGGACAAAGAACCTGGAAATATAGAGGACTGACTGAACTTATTGGATAAATTAATTTTGGTTCCTACACTTCTAAAAAAAAAAAAGAGTCCCTTTCTAACTTCTACCTTAGCAGTCTTATGCTTGTCAGGAAATGTTGCCTGTGACAGATGCATCTAAACCCTTTGCTTTCGTTCACTGAAAAACTTCTTTGGCCCAAATACATCAGATACCTTTGCAATGTACTACATATTCATTCTAAATTGACTAAGGAACATAGATTTGCTGTGTTGAGCCTTTTCATGAGGCTAAGACTAATTACTATGTGAATCCCAGCTCAGAGATGATTTTAGTGTTCTAGTTTCAAGGACAGGCTCTACTAGGCAATTATGTCGTGATTATACAGTAGTTGATTTTTCGTTTCCAAGGTCAGAATTAATAGAATAAACACAGTACAAACATAGCATTGGTGTTTTTAAACTTTTTCTTCACTGAAGGGGAAAATAATTTTCTCCCAAGCTTGCTAAGCCAGCTCTCTATGTGTACAGGAAAGTTCTCTCTTATTATTTGTTATTTCTGGGAAAAGTAGAGGTACTGATAGACCAGAATGGACTTGACTTCCTTCAGAACTGAGCTTATTAGCCTCCTGATAACTCTTTGTTGTTTGATGGTTTCAGTAGATTAATAGCATGAAGAATTTGTGTAGCATGGGAAAGAAGTAGACTGAGAGTCCAGAGAAACTGGGATGAAGCTCATCATCACATTCTCAATCAGGAGTGTGGCATCCTAATTCTCTCTGAGGGCAGCTCTGAGATTTGCAAGTCTTCTCATTCACCTTATATCACAGACATACACCTTATTTTAGTAAATAAAGTCTTATGTGTTCCTAGCCCTCTCATGGACATCTGATCAGTGGCCATACTGGGCCTAACAGAGACCAGGTATTATTCAATGCCTAATATTCTTACCATCTTTCATGAAAAAACTTTGCTGGCTCCTCATACTCATTTTTATTTCTCAGTTTTAAGTATTACTGGGAACAAGATCGATGGTTTCAATCATGACTGACTTTGCTGATGAAGCCACATCCTACTGTAATGCAGAATTTGCTCCTTATAACTAACTCCATGGTTTTCACCAGAAAAGACCTGGCAGCATTCATAAAACACCAAGAGATCTACCCTTCTAACAAACCAACTTCCTTAGCCAAACACCAAACCACCTCAGAACTTGATTCTATGGTATTCATGCAGCCTAGAGATATTTCGTCTCCTCAACATTCCTTCCCATACCCAGTGACTGATTCAGTACCATTTGTTTATTAAATATTATTTACATTTCAAATGCTATCCCCTTTCCCAGTTTCCCCCTGGAACTCCCCATCCCACCCCTCCTCCTCCTGCTTCTATGAGAGTGTTCCCCCATCTACCCACCTATTCCTACCTCCCTGCCCTGGCATTCCCCTACACTGGGGCATCAAGCCTTTACAGGACCAAGAGTTTCTCCTAGGATTGATGTCTGACAAGGCTATCTTCTGCTGCATATGTGGCTGGAGCCATTAGTCCTTCCATGTGTCCTTTTTGGTTAGTGGTTTAGTTCCTGAGGGGTCTGGGGGTCTGGTTGGTTGATATTGTTGTTCTTCTTATGGCTAGCAAAACCCTCCAGTTCCTTCAGTCCTTTCTCTAATTCTTCCATTGGGGAATCCATGCTCAGTCCAATATGTGGCTGTAAGCTTTCGCCTCTGTATTTTTCAGGCTCTGGCATAGCCTCTCAGGAGACAGCTATATCATGCATCCTGTCAGCATGCATTTCTTGGCATCGTTGATATATAACAAGGACACATGCTCCACTATGTTCATAGCAGCCTTATTTATAATAGCCAGAATCTGGAAAGAACCCGGATGTCCTTCAGCAGAGGAATGGATACAGAACATGTGGTACATTTATACAATAGGGTAGTAGGCTATAAAAATCAATGACTCCATGAAATTCTTAGTCAAATGGATTGAACTATAAAATATAATCCTGAGTAAGGTAACCCAATCACAAAAGAACACTCATGGTATGCACTCACTGATAAGTGGATATTAACCCAAAAGCTCAGAATACTCAAGATACAATTCACAGACCACATGAAGCTCTAGAAGGAGGAAGACCAAAGTGTATATGCTTTGTTCCTTCTCAGAAGGGGAAAGAAAATACTCATGGGAGGAAATACAGAGACACACCCTATTGTAGATGCCAAGAAGTGCATGTTTTCAGTACCATTTCATGATCTTGCTAAGTCTGCTCTAACTCATGCTTTCTTCTTTAGGGTACCACATTCATAAGATAAGTGTCATACTTGGGAGCTTGGGGCACCACACTCACAGTGTGTGTTAATGGAGCCCTGGAACTACCCAGCATCATCAGTTGCTATGAGATTCCCATTTCTTTCTCCCCCCACACTCCTATGTTGAAACTAAAATTCTAATCTCTAAAGAGGCACAGCCATTTGGAAAGTGAAGGACCTTACTCATCATATACAAGAGATCTGGGAGAGCTGCACCACTTCTACCATGTAAGGCAGAAATAAGAAGACATGGAGGAATGAGCCCATATTGGATCCAGGTTTTGCCAGAACCTTGATTTTGAACTTGAGAACTATAGGCAATAAATTTTATTTGTTTAGGAATGCCTTATTTTATAGTATCTTCTTATACCAGTCCAATGAACTAAAGGACTTGAGAGTACTGGTGAATTTGGGGGTGCACCTTTTCTGAATTATTGTATGGTCAGTAGGGTCCTAAGACTAGAAGTCAGCTATCTTATAGATGTAGCTCTAAGTGCCAATAGTTTGCATTGATAGGGCCATAATTTCCCACTCAGTCTTCAAGAAACATTGAATATTTTTAGTAGAGAAGGAACATCAAGATACACTAAAGGGCTACTATCCACTTATCAGTGAGTGTATACTGTGTGTATGCTTTTGTGATTGGGTTACCTCACTCAGAATGATATTTTCTAGTTCCATCCATTTGCCTAAGAATTTTGTGAATTTATTGTTTTTAATAGCTGAGTAGTACTCCATTGTCTAAATGTACTACACTTTCTGTATCCATTCCTCTGTTGAAGGACATCTGGGTTCTTTCCAGCTTCTAGCTACTATAAGTAAGGCTTCTATGAACATAGTGGAACATATGTCCTTGTTATTTGTTGGAACATTTTCTGGGTATATGCCCAGGTGTGGTATAGCTGGGTCCTCTGGTAGTACTATGTCCAATTTTCTGAGGAACCACCAAACTGATTTCCAGAGTGGTGGTACCAGCTTGCAATCCCACCAGCAATGGAGGAGTGTTCCTCTTTCTCCACATCCTCGCCAGCATCTGCTGTCACCTGAATTTTTGACCTTAGCCATTTTGACTGGTGTGAGGTGGGTCAGGGTTGTTTTGATTTGCATTTCCCTGATGACTAAGGATGTTCAACATTTCTTTAGATGCTTCTTAGCCATTCGGTATTCCACAGTTGAGAATTCTTTGTTTAGCTCTGTACCCCATTTTTAAATAGGGTTATTTGGTTCTCTGGAGTCTAACTTCTTGAGTTCTTTGTATATATTGGATGTAGGATTGGTAAAGATCTTTTCCCAATCTATTGGTTGCCATTTTGTCCTATTGACAGTGTCCTTTGCCTTACAGAAGCTTTGCAATTTTATGAGGTCCCATTTGTCAATTCCTGATCTTAAAGCATAAGCTATTGGTGTTCTGTTCAGGAAATATTTTCCTGTGCCCATTTGTTCAAGGCTCTTCCCCACTTTCATTTTTATTAGTTTCAGTGTGTCTAGTTTTATGTGGAGGTCCTTAGTCCACTTGGACTTATCCCAAAAGCTCAGAATGCCCAAGATACAATTCACAGATCACATGAAGCTCAAGAAGAAGGAAGACAAAAGTGTGGATACTTTGCTCCTTCTTTGAAGGGGGAACAAAATACACATGGGAGGAGATACAGAGACAAAATGTGGAACAGAGACTGAAGGAAAGGCGAACTAGAGACTGCTCCACCTGGGGATCCATCCCATATACAGCTACCAAATCCAGACACCATTGTGGCTGCTAATAAGTGTTTGCTGACAGGAACCTGTTAAAGCTTTTCCTGAGAGGCTCTGCTAGTGCTTGACAAATACAGAAATCAATGCTTCCAGCCCACCATTGAACGGAGCACAAGGTACATCCCTATCAATGGAGGAGCTAGAGAAAGATTGAAGGAGCTAAAGGGGTTTGCAGCCTCATAGGAGGAACAACAATATGAACCAACCCCTCTTTGGACACATCATTATGAATCAAGCCCTGGAAGGCATGCAGGGATGTCTTGTCATCCCCCTTCATGGAGCTGTACTTTAGGAGAGCAGGAGATAGTGTGAAGATGTCCCAGATGAGGTTGCGGCTGGCAGGAATTATGCTTATTATTTCACCCAAATGATTCCAGAGTCTCAAAAACCTTCAATATGTCATTGTCAGGCTGGGAGGCAATTAAGAGTAGAAATCAACCTTTACCAGGGACTAAAATACCAACCAAATAGTACTCATGGAGGGAACCATGGCTCTAGCTACACATGGAGCAGAGGATGTTCTTGTTGTACATCAATGGGAGGAGAGGCCCTTGGTTCTGTGAGGGCTTGATGCTCCAGTGTAGGGGAATATCAGGACAGGGAAATGGGTGTGGGTAGGTTGTTGAGTATGGGGAGGGAGAATAATATAGGGGGTTTCTGTAGGGGAAAGAAGGAAAGAGGATAGCATTTGAAATGTAAATAAAGAAAAATCTAATAAAAATAGGAAGTGACAAGACAAAAAAAAGATACACTAAAGGGAATAACAAAACTACTTTTGAAAATTGTTCTGTTTACTATAGAAATGAAGTTTATAAAAACTCTTTGAAATTTTACTAACCCCAAATTCAGGGTTGTTACCCCATTCTGGTTTTATTTGTTGCAATTCTATGATGATATTAACAATTCTCTGACAGATGTTTCCCCCTTTTTGGACAGAGCATTATGAATCAAGCCCTGAAAAACATGCAAGGATGTCTTGTCATCCCCCTTCATGGATCTGTGCTTTAGAGAGAGCAGGAGATGGTGTGAAGATGTCTCAGATGAGGTTGTGGCTGGCAGGAATTATGCTCAATATTTCACCCAAATGACTCTGGAGTCTCCAAAGCCTTCAATATGTCATTGTCAGGCTGGGAGGCAATTAAGAGTAGAAATCAACCTTTCAATCATGGCTTGAGGAGTTTCAGATTGGGCTTCAGCACTGGGTTGTTAAAAGCCAGTAATTACATTATGATACAGCTCAGACTCAGTCCCCAGTGCAACAAGAAAACTCTGGTAAGTGCTAGAGACAAAGTCAAAGCAAAGTCAACTGAGCTAAATACAGTTTTGCTTACTTAAAAGATAATGTAAGTAATCTGTTTAGGTTATCTCTAAGGTCTAGATCATCCCTTGTTACCACAAGCAATCAAATGACTGCATAGAATTGAGAAATAAGAGGTTTTTTGTTTTTTTTGTTTTTTTTTTGTTTGTTTTTGTTTTGTTTTTTTTTTGAGTCAAGATAAATTTTGGCTCCTATTGTCATAGCTCGCACAGTAACCTAGTCATCTGTTGGTAGATAAGTTCATTGAATGAGATATCTCTTTCCTCGTTTGTAAATCAAATTTAGCAATAGCAACTTTATGTGTTACTGTATGCGGAATGAACGGTAGTGGTAGTCCCCTCTTTCCTCAATTTTGTTTCCATAAAACCTTTCACAGATAAGTACAAAAGTAATGCATGTGGTTTAAATTATGTACTAATGTAAGGTGATCAAAACTTAAAGCATTTTTCTCCATCACCCCTTGGATGTGACTCATTCCTCTGCACTACATTGTTTATGCTGTATTGTATTAATAATAATTATTAATAACAAGAATAAATAAATAAACGTTTGGGTGTTTGGCCAGCTTCTACATCTGCACAGTGCATGCCTGGTGTCCATAAAGTCTAAACAGTGGAACTGGATATCCTGGAACAGAAGTCATAGATAGTTGTTAGCTGGGTGCTGGGAATCAAACCCCAGTCCTCTGAAAGGGTAATCAGTGCTTTTAATTACTGCACCATCTTTCCAGCCCCAAGAGACTCTTATTTTACTTAGTAATAGATTCAAATTCAAGCGTAGTGGTGCTAGCAACTTTGTTATGGTATACCATCATGACTCTTTTATTCTTGTCTTAGTTACTGTTCTAATGCTATAAAGACACATCATGGCTGAGGCAACTTATAACAGAAAGCATAAAATTGGAGACTTGTTTAGAGTGTTCGAGGATTAGTCCATAATTCTCTGATGGGAAGCATGGTGAGAGTAAGGAAGCTGAGATAATCTAGTGATTGTTCAGTCCGTGGGACTGGATGCCTCAGCTTGTCTTTAGTCTCTGTAGAAGTACCAAAGAATTAGGTTCTAAGACCATAGAAGGAATGTTTCAGCACCAGGATAGGTGAACTTACCAGCAAGACTGGGGTCAGCTGGGCAAAAGGCAGAAACTTCCTTCTTCCAAGTCCTTTTATGTGGGCTGCCACTAGAAGGTGTGGTCTAGATTTAGGATAGGTCTTCCCACCTCAAATGATCCAGGAAAATCCCTCACAAGCATGCCCAGATGCTTTGGTTTTAGTTGTTTCCAGATGTGATCAAGTTGACAAGCAACATTAGCCAGCCCAATGACCTTGTACTATGTACAATTTATAAGTTAAACTTTATACTTACTATTGTGAAACATGTCCTCCTGGGATGACATTGGTTCCTTGAACTATCAGCAGCTGTGATTAGTGAAAGGAGCCCTACCCAAGATTTTGCTCATTAATTTTCTATCATGACTCACAAGGCCACTCCCTTCCTCAAGGACATAAAGGCAGTTACTAGTTGCTGGGGAGAAAGTCTTTCCTTCAGTTACACAGCCACCCATAGGTGTTCCTCATTCCTATAAATAACCCCAATTAAACTTGATTCACCAAGCTAGACTTGAATGCATTTTTTTTGTCTGTCATTAATACCCTAAGTGGAGTGCAAATACATCTCTTTGCTTTCACAGGAAAATTTTAACACATTTACATATTATTGGAAAACCATGGGACACAAAAGATCTTGCATAGAAGATCTATGGTTTCAGGAATCTATTTGTGGTGTGTGTGTGTGTGGGGGGTATACTTTAGAATACATCCATCACAATAATGGGAAATACTGTAATGCTCACAGTACTTCAAACATTATCCTTCACATTAATAAGTCAGGAAATTACTAATAAGTGAGTCTATTAATTGGTTAGTGGATAGGTTAATAAAATTTAAAACCCCTTTCACTCTAATACTTAAAGGAGAATTATATCAAACATTTCATTTTGTTTTGAGTGTGAGCAGCAGAATTAGCTGTCATCTTCATCTGAGGGACTTATTTTTAAAGCTGAATGGATGTTTTCAAACCTAAACTGCTAGAGGATCAAGATAATGAGAAACTAAATCACAACTTAATTACTCCCCGCTGGATGCAGTTTATGCCTCTCCCCGATCAGGAAAGCTTGCTTGCTTGCCTCCTGGGCCTACGACAACATCCTAGAAAGCCTATTTCTTAATACTCTAGGCTGTTTCAGCTTCCCCTGGAGGACAAGGCTGGCTGTCAGCATTTCTCTGTTGCCCTAGATGCCCCAGTATCCTGCCCAACTTGACAAGAACTGAGATTTCCGCTTCCCTGGCATCCACTCAGATGCACATGGGTATCAGTAGGTGGACATCAGAGTGATGGTAGTTGTGACCTTAGCACCTCCTAGTGGTAGCTTTAACATGTAAGCCAATAGCACAAGAGATGGCAAGGAGCAGAGGATGGACTGTTGATTGTTCTCCTGCACTAGGATGTTTGAAAACCCAGTGAATCAACAAATACTCTCTCGAGAAGAGCAAACGGTGAGAAGCAGGCTGGCATTTCTTACTCAGCGATATCAAGCTCTGTATTTGTTTCATGTCTTCACTTCTTCATCTTCCTTTCCCCTCACTCTGGCTTCCCAGAGATGGCTGGTCCTGGAAAAGAAGAGGCACAGAAATTGCTTTGGGGTCAGAGTTCTGTGAGTAAGATAAGTGATGTCCTTAGCGGCAGATCAGCCGGGTGAGACTTCAAGGCTGGGTTCCCTGCTGTCTAAAGTGTGTCGGAATCATAGTGCTGCATCCTAACAATACCTGGACTGTGGTGGCACTCCACTGGACTGTGGTGGCACTCCACTGGACTGTGGTGGCACTCCACTGGACTGTGGTGGCACTCCACTGGACTGTGGTGGCACATGGAAGCAGTGTAAAAGAAAACAGTCACCAGTGAGCTTGGTCAGTGTGAACAATGATGATGACGGCAGACATTTGGCTGTCACTTCACCGGTTAGAGTCGAAAATTTAAGAAAAGCCTAAAATTTACTAAAAGAGGACAGTTAAAGACTGCTTATAGATACAGTAGGAAAGCTAAGAGTCTTCATAGTGTTTTACAGGGGATGCTCTGATCTGGCAGACAGCAGAAAGGCTGCATGGGACATTGACTGTGTGATGTGATAAAGTCAGTGTTGTGTCAGGAGAAAGATACAATGTTTCAAGATGGGGCTTACTTGTTTGAATGAACTTAAGCTTAGAAGCATCATGGCTGGCACAAGCAGCTTCTTCCCTTTTGCCAAATAGCAGCAGTCTCACCTTGGCTGATGGACTTTTTGTCATTCCTCAGCTGAGGCAGGAATCTCATATGATGATGCTTTCTTTGCTCAAGGTCTGACCTTTTCTCCACACATCGTCTACAAAATGACAGCAAGGGTCACATCTTGGCACACTTCAAGTAAAGAAGTGCAGGCTTTTTTAGCTAGTGAGAGAGCCACACAACAAGTGGATTCTGTGATTTTGCTGATTTTCATGCATGCCCTGGGCAGAAACATAGTTGTACAAGTTTGTGTCTTTCTGCAGTGTCAGAATTGAATAACAATAAATTCACAAGGTTAACAGTTTTAACAACAGCAATTTGTCAATTGCCTGTCTACCTCAGTAGCTTGGCTGCGGTGAGGTGAAAGCAGGTTCTTATAGTCTAATCTTAATTACTGTTATTAGCTCTTGAATCACACAGTAAATTTATCTATGTATCTACATATATAAATGTGGGTTATAGGATGGATATAAGGTAAAGAGGCTGCTGGGACAGAATTCAAGGGATTTCAGAAGTGGGCCAATAAGAAGTCTTTATTGAGAAGATAGTGAACTTGACCCTGATGGGAGGGAGCTGCTGTTGGAGCCTCTGTAGTTAGGCTAGAGAAAGAAGCTGTAGAGTTCAGAAGCTAGGCAAAAGGCTGGACCAGCTTTGGACAGCATGAAGTGGGCCTGGGCAGAGAGCAGCAGGTCAGATCGGGTCCAGATGAGCAAACAGGTGGACAGAGAGGCAGGTGAGCAAGTGGGTTGAAACAACAGTGTGGGACTGAGGTGAGCCAAAGCTCCAAAACCAGTCAGTGGATCACAACACTTGATGAATTGACCTGCCCTAGGTGATAAGTTAGTGTGTAGTCATACCATTAACTATTGTTCCATCTGTAGTGGGGTCTATTATATTCTAGGGTCCAGGTGAGGGAATTTTATCCTTTCTTTCATCTGGCATGTTGGATATTCTTAAGCCTGGTTTCCCTGATATGACTACAATACAACTATGGATCTCCAAGTCTCATTTAATCCCAGTAAACTTGTATGGTACCTCTCTTCCATTCCAAGGAATAAGTCATTTATCAGTCTGTGCAGGATATGTGATACCTGACAGGTGGTTTGGTTTCTGGGTCCACCAAGGGGATGCGGTCATCTTATTCACTCAAAATGGAGGCAAAAAAACTTCTTGTAAAATGGAGACTCCCAGAGTAAGGCATACTCTGAAAAAACCATGGTTGAAATAGTATGTAGTACCTTAAGGAACTAGTGTTCTCAGCACCAATTATAGCCTAAGAAAGCAAATATTTATGAAAGCAGGTTTTACACATAAGAGACAGAGAAGGGAATGTGGACTATTCTGAGCAGGGAAGAGTGTGTTGGCATGAAGTCCTCATCAGTTCTGTGAAATACATTGACTTTTCAGGACATCTTGATGAAGTTTGAATGTAATGGTTTATGGAGAATGAGGCTTAAATTGAAGAAATTTCTTGTCCTATTAAAGGTGGCACTGGAAGAGTCAGGAAATTAAGGCTGGAGAGCAGACTACTTGACTGTGTTCTCAGGGAAATCCCACAAAGCAAGAGAACAAGAAATGCCAGGGTAAGAGAGTGGCTCACATCCCCGAGAAGCTTCGTGGTTCCTGGTGGTCAGAGCTAATGATAGCAAATTCTGCCAGGCACTTGCTGGTAACAGGGCTCTTTATATAGTATGAAACTACAAAACAAGAAGTGGGATTGATAATGCATCTCAGATAACTCTTGGAGTTTGTCAGCTTTCTGTTTTCTGAGATACTCAGCTTATGAAGAAAAAAAGTTTTAATTGTTGCCTCACACCTTTGGAGACTCCAGTCTATCATAACTTGGTCCTGTGACCTTAGACCTATGATGAAGCAACACACTTCATGGCAGGAGTGGACCTCAGAGCAACACTGCTGATATCCAGAACAAAGGAGTAAGAGGAAATCAAGAAGAAGGAGCCAAGATTCCACAGCCTTCTTTAGGACATGACTACTGACCTGCAATGTCTGACAAAGGCTTATTGTTAAAGACTTGGCCCCAGGATTGTCTTATGGAGAGGAGGTAGAGGTGGGGACTAGTGAGATGCCTTTAGGTCACTGGTCAGTTTTGAAGAATGTGAAATCTTGGCTCCTTCTTCTTGATTTCCTCCTACTGCTTGGTTCTGGATGTGAGTAGTGCCACTGATACTCACTGTGACATGAGTTCTCTCAGTCTAGGCTAGTGCCTGGAAGTCTAAGCTGAAAGAGCCCCCTTTCTGTCCGAAGTTGTATTTGGTCAGGGACTTTCATCACAGTGACACAGATCAAGCTTGAAGAGTAAAACAGGGTAAACTTAAAAGAAAGATTTATTTTATTTTAAAATTGTGTGTGTGTGTGTGTGTGTGTGTGTGT
>JADRCD010209048.1:0-15335 GCA_019843815.1 Montemys delectorum
TATCCTCTACTGCTGCTGTTTTTGTTAGAGCTCCCTATCACCTCCCCGCCGCCCCCCAAAAAAGCAGAGTTTCACCGACTGATAAAAGGAAACTGTACTTACAACAGGCCTGCGGGTGCCTTGCCAAAAATCGGTTTCACAGAAAGCAGCCCCTCAGTGGCTTTTGACCGTGCTGTTAGATCTATGTGACAAGTCCCAACCAATCACACTATGTGGCAGTTCTCACGGGAGAGGTTTCTTGGGGTGTGAAAATAGAGTTATCCTCTGGGAGGCGGAGGAGAAGAAAGGACAGGGGAAAGAGGGAGAATAAGGCTTTTATTAGGCTAACATTGAGTTGCTCTAACAGTCTGCAAGGTAGTATACTTTAGTGTACATCATGCATGTATGTCCAAATTCGGTTCTCAAACCAAGTGAGAGGAGGTGTATATGTAGGGTGCTTTATGCACAAAACGGAGATCTAGTAGGCAAGTATTTCTCCTAGGTTTGTCAGAAAGATATGCTGGTATTACATATAAAATCAATGAGGGGTTTGTCTGTATTGCTTTGCTAAAACTCAAGCTCAGCACCTGAAACAATCCCCCTCCTCAGTGGTATTTTATTAATGTAGAAGCATACTGCACCTCCTTTGTTGTGAAAATTATATTCCCTGGGTAAACTCTCATGTAGGTGCTATTGCCACCTCCATGAAACACTTTTAAGTGCTATAACCAGATATTTTCCGTTGCTGTAGCATTAGTTCCTGACATGCTAAATTATCTGCGTTCCAGAGTTTGAAATACATTTTTAAGTATCTGCTCCTAATTTATTTAGTATATGTCTGATTCATTGTTTCCCGCGTGTGTGGTAACCTTGCAACCAGACGCTGCAAGGCTGAGATTTTTTTTTTTTTTTTTTTTTTTTTTTCTGAACCCTGTTGTCCAATCAGCTCAGCGGACTCACCGAGGAGACTGCTGGGGAGCGGGAGACTGCGGACAGAGAGTACGGGTACCATGGTGACGCGTACAAGGCCTGTGGCGGCCATGGCGGTCAGATCGTGTTCTTCATCCCGGACTGGCACCGCGTACCTTCTCTTAGTTCTCTGCGAAGTCTCATGGGCCCAAATCTTCTCCTTCCCTTTCCGGCGGCCGGAGACTTGCGACCTCAACCAGTACTTTGACATCTCGGCGCTCTCCTGTGTCCCCTGTGGGGCCAACCAGCGGCAGGATGCACTAGGTGAGGCGATTTGGGGGTGGGTGGACTCTAAGCAAAAGGAAGCACGCCCGACAGCCAGGTGTCTTATTGAAGAATGTTTCAGAAAATGCACAGCCACCAAGCCTAAGGAAAGTTTCCTGGGAGGATTCAGTTGGCACACTAATGAGATCAGTAACCCTGGCCCCACCACCCTACCCTCACCCAGGAACTCCTTTCCAGAGGTCAGTCCCTCGCAGGGGATCCTTAGGGTGACACCTGAAAGCCTCCTAAGAAAAGTAGTATAGAAATAGTCGAGAAATAACCTGAGGCGGCTCGTGAGGTACCCTGGCAGGAAAGCAAGGGAGAAAGTGTGAATTCGTAAACTCGAGTGACCATTAATCCTACTTCCAAATTCAAGATAATTTAAAGTTGTTTGCAGCCCGTGACTATGATCAGATTTTGTAAGCAAAGGAAACTGAAACCCAGATGTTGTGACATCTGTGTGACATACACTGGAAGCTAAGAGAACTCTTGTCTCTTCCCTCACTTTCTACTTATGTATTGCCAGCATCTATGATTATAGATTTCTTAGGACCTATCCCTTTTATTGTTGATTGTTACTGTTTGCTCTCAAATGTCTTTTTAGACTTAATTGCATCAATTGGTCTAGTTCTCACTTAAACTACCCAGAATAAGTCTTTTTCTATTTACTAAACTCTAAAATGCTGTGAATCTCAGATTGGTTAACTCTGCGACTTTAGGCTAGTGTTCCTTAAGGCACTGAGCAGTGCAGATCATTGTGTCAGAGAGGTGTGTGAAGCGCAAACGTGTTCTGCATTGTACTGCTTTCTTGACTCTGAATGAAGACGTATGTGTTGTGCATAGACTCCTACAGGTGCTGGTTCTACTTAGAGTCCTTAGAGAATTCTTTAACTAGCTGATTTTAATTGTAATTACAAACATTTATTTTCTTTCTAGACAAAGAGTAGCCATGATATATTTGAATGAAAGTAATTTTCCAATAAGATATTGACAACATTAAAACTCACTAGATACACCCACATATGGTTTAGTGATGTGAAAATGTAATTCCTAGAGCAGGTAAGTAGTTTTCATAGTTTAATAATAATAATAATAATAATAATAATAATAATAATTGCAATTTAAAAAGTAGCATCATAATGAGCCTTGACCCTATTAGGTAGGTCCTGGGTTTTTTTCTACATTTTACTAAACAAGAAGCCAAAGTATAGAGTTGATTGACCCACTCAGTGTTTGCATGTGCATGCCCAGACCCATAGATACATAGAGATGCACAAAGAGACACCTGTGGTCTCATATAATGCCCAGTCTGGCCTTGCACTCTCTGTGGGTGAGGCTAACCTTGAACTACTGCCTGAACTTCCTGCCTCTCCCTCCCAAGTGTTGCGGTTACAGGCATACACCACCACTCAAACTTCAAGATCTTAACAACTGTTAAGTTTCTGTCTTGGAGTTTTGTTTACTAAAGACAAAATCAGCTTCTTTTTTCTTTTCAGGAACTTCCTGTGTATGTCTACCAGGATATCATATGATCTCTAATAATGGAGGACCTTCCATTATTTGTAAAAAGTGTCCAGAAAACATGGTATGAATAATTTATTTTAAAATAACTTTTGAGAAAAAGTCATAAATGTCTATCTCTCAAACTTCAATATAATCTTTCCAATTTGTCCACATACTTTAAACTTATTAAGCTAACTTTATTAGGGTATATTTTGAGAGATCAATAAAGCAAAGAAGAAAACTTTGGAAAAAAAACAACTTCATTTTGTTGTGAAAGTGTTTGAGTCAGATATCCCAAGTACAAAGCTGTGAAAAACTATTTCTATTTGCCTCACAGAGTGACTAGGGTATAAAGGAGAGAAGGTGAGTGTTCCCCAAGTAGAGCCAGCCAGGGTAAAATCTCTTTGCTGTAGATGGCGTTCACCGTCTTACATGTACCGTGTTGGTTGTCTTACATGATGATTGATGCTCATAATGCTACATAAGGCACAGTAAGTCGATGCAGTGCCAGTTACATCAATAGAAATGTAATCATTCGAAATTTAGTTAGTCTCATTACATACTGGTTCAGGGAAATTCAACTAGTGGGCTAATTTCATGGACTAATTACCAATTAATAGAAGTATGTTTTCTAATCATTTAAGCTAATTAGGAGTCTCTAACAGTTCTGAGTTCTATTGTAGTGTTGTTTCTTATTCTATTAGAAAATTAAATCTAAGAATCTATTATCATTAGCGGTCATCCTCTGAACCTGTAGATCTGATTGCTATATTTATATTTAATTCATGTTTTGGAAGTACTAGTTGTAGCTAAGTGATTGGTAATAAAGGGATATGGATAGAATATAGTTCTGGGATAAATTATTAAAGTCTAAAAGTTTATTAAAGCTATTGTAGGTTCTTAGTGTTATAGAAGCATACCAAATATAAAAACATTAATAACTCCAGTCTCTTCAACAAAGTCTTAATTTGTGTCAGTTTTGGCATTAGTCTCTACTGACTCCAGTTATAACTTTAAGCCCTCCAGGCACATGAGTGGCCAGGCCCCTCCCCTGAGGACATCAAACCACCAGGTTCTATCCACAGAACACACTAACTGCCCTAACAGCTGGACCCAACCCCACTCTAAAGAGAGAAAAAGCCCAAGCTCAGTTAGTACTTGAAATCCCACCAATTTCAACCCTGGAAATTTTCACCCTGGAAAGTTCTGCTCCCAAGGAATAGTATATAAACCCTGTTCTGCTTAGGTCTTTGCTGCTTCTTATTCAAGCAGAGGCAGCTGCCCTCCTGGGTTTTTCCCTCTCAGTAAATCTCCTGGGTGAGATATGTTGTGTGGTTCGGTGTGACTTTGTGGTATGCCTTGGTTCCAGACTGTCAGGATACCTTTCCCTTAAGAACTGTAACACTTACATTGGCCCCTTGACTGGATAAGCTCTCCTCACACCTATATTCATTCCCCTTGCAGGGCTAAGCTTCACTGGGACCATATCCCTCCTCTCCAGTCTACCCACAACAGACTCACCTTCCAGCTCACTGATTGCTCAGCTCCTTGCCTACCAATTAGTTCCCCTTCAATGCGGATAAATGTTTCCCTGAGTTTGAGGAAGTGGCCCTTGAGTGTCCAGCACCCCTCTGGTACTGTTGGAAGCCGATGTACCCCCAGCCACAGTCTTTAAGTTGGATCCACCCTCCTTACCTGACCCCATCCTGCTGGGCTGTTGTGCCCCCTCCTGCCCTCTTCTCTCACCTTCCCTTTGGAACTGCCTGTAATCCCACAGCTTCCCTAGGACTTCATGGCTTTTGAGACTGTTTTCCACTCCTAGAGCTTAGTTTTTGTCCTTGCCTTCTGACCTCTATGAAAGCACCTCTGTTATCGGGCCCTAAGTCTCCTCCAGCTTAGCCAGCCTAAGGCCCTGATCCCCACTGAATACAGTGGCAACCCAGTGAATGGCTTGTATCTTTCTCTAGTCCTCCTTTAGTCCTGGGGATGCCCGAAACTAAAAGTTGCAGTGATATTTTTCCTTCCTTGCCTCTCATCCATGGGAACAGTGTCTTCCATGACCTCTCATTCTCACTTGGGATGCCTATTGGAAAACCTTCAGCCTCTCCACCTAACGCCAGACTTACAGGCCCCTACAATTGTTCATTTTTGCAATCAAATTTGGCCTCAATACCCCTTAGTCATATCCTAATATTATTCAGGGTCTTTACAAATATGGACAGTGATAGGGGAAATGAAGAGAGATTCCCCTTTCCCTATTTCTCTTTTCTCAGCTCCAAGCCGTTTGTTTTTGTCTGGTCTCCCTAATACACACTGTGTAAATGTCCTAAACTACCATTGATGGATCTAAGTTTGTTGCAAAGTGGGAGCCAGGAGCCGGACCTACCAGGAGGGGGAGAAGGCAAAGAAGTAAACCAGTGTGGGCACACTCTTTGCTGGCTGATGTGTGGCTCAGCTCCCTCCTGCAATAGCCTCTGTCTACAGGCACGGCTCAGAACTTTTCCCATCTCTAAGGCTTCTTTATTCTCAGCTTACTGGATTCAGTATTGGAGGGATTCTGGCATGTTTTAGGTATGCACGATATTAGACTTGGTTTTGTGCTGCCCAACTTCAATAAAAAAAAAAAATGCCCCTGGAGCTGGGGTATGGCTCCCCTCCTCTAGACCCACCTATGCTTGTCCAAAATTTCTGTCTCCGATCAGGTGAGCCAGTTGCCTATGTGACAGAAAGGAGAACAAAACAAAATAAAGGGACAGTCTATTCCCAGTAGGGACTGTTGCTACTAATCCGATACTCTTTTGGTTTGGGTTTAATTCTAAAACTTCTGTATTGGGTATGATTAAAAAACTTATAAAAATCTATAACAAACAGGTCAATCTAACCCTGGTGACACCCAGGTTGTGGGCTTTCTGTGTTCATTGGGTTTGAGTGTGTGAGTTTTTTGTGTTCTACGCTCAGTGGGTTTGGTTTTGCGTTCTCCGTTGCTGGGAGTCCCCACCAGTAGCACCACTTCCCATGGTTGCTTTGATGGCCAGAGCTCAGAATTTATCTCTGGGCTTTCTGCTTACTGGAGTCAGTTTATGAAAGATTGGATTTGAAAACAACGTTTGTTTAATAAGGTATTACAGCTACACCTCCATGCATTCATCCACAAGAATGTACCTCTACTCAAAGCAGGACTTTTTTTTTTTTTTTTTGACTTGAGTGTGTGACTTTATTCTCAGCCCACAGAGAACAGGTTACATTCATTTAAGAAATGGTGTGTGTATTAAGATGGTCTATCCATAAAGTCATTCACCAACTGTTTCAGTGAACAATGGTTCAAAGCAGGACTTCTTATATGCAAACCAAGGAAGTTAACCTTCTGGTCGCCTATTCCTGTCTTCTCTACTCAACACCTGTCTAACTTCCTAAGTTATTCCAGAGTTTTCCTAAACCATGTGATAAGAGGTCAAGTCTTCATAATGCCAAACCTTAATAAAACCTTTGTTCGTATTCTTTACTAAGCGACTAGATCAGTTTTCTACTGGTTTCTTAAGTCAAATTAATAACTAGAGAGTTGACATGTCATAAACCCACTTAGAATCATAACTTAAAATTTAAAAGCCAATAAACTTAAATTTTTAAAAAGATAGAGTACTTTGGAATTGTTAAGAGTAAACATAACTGAGTTCTTATTGACTAAATTACCTTGAGTTTCATTGTATTTTATACTTGTAAATAGAAAGGTGGAAAATTAATTTTGAATTTATATGATCAATTGAGAATAAAATCTATTAAAAAGAAAATCTCCTTTTTTTTTTTTTTTTTTTTTTTTTCAATTTTAGAAAGGCGTTACCAAAGACGGCTGGGACTGTATTTCTTGCCCTAGTGGCCTAACTGCTGAGGGGACGTGCCACTGTCCCACTGGTCATATATTAGGTAAGAATAATATTTATAAAATAACGGTGATGGAGTTTTGTGTTTATTTTGTAAAGGATTTTAATTTAAATGATTTTGTAGTTGTGTGAGAAATACTGTAGTGCAAAATTTCATGATACTAAACACAGCAGACACTGAGAAGAGAAATTTTAAGAATTCTTCCCAATTCAAGAGCATGAATTAGCGTGTCTGTTAATGTTAATACCTGGAAAAGGATAGAAACTGTTATATGCAGGTAAGAGTTGAAAGTATTCGTCTGAAAGAAAGTTTTCTGAAAAGTCATTACTTCAATTTAAAGTCACTGTATGTTTGGAAAACCCAAGGAACTCATTAAAAATTCCTATAAAACACTGTTTCTCAAGTTGCAAAATTAATATGTAAAAGGTATATTCTATGTAAAAATCAAGTCATTCCAAATGTGATATAAGAAAATAAGTTTAGTCATCAGGGAAATACAAATCAAAACAACCCTGACATTCCACCTCAAACCAGTCAGAATGGCTAGGATAAAAAATTCAGGTGACAGCAGATACTGGAAAGGTTGTGGAGAAAGAGGAACACTTCTTCATTGCTGGTGGGATTGCAAGCTGGTACAACCACTCTGGAAATCAGTTTGGCAGTTCCTCAGGAAATTGGACATAGTTCTACCAGAGGACCCAGCTATACCACTCCTGGGCATATACCCAGAAGATGCTCCAACATGTAATAAGGATACATGGCTCCACCATGTTCATAGCATCCTTATTTATAATAGCCAGATACTGGAAACAATCCAGATGTCCCTCAACAGAGGAATGGATACAGAAAATGTGGTACATCTACACAATAGAGCTATTAAAAACAATGAATTTATCAAATTCTTAGGGATGGATCTGGAGAGTATCATCCTGAGTGAGGTAACCCAATCACAAAAGAACACACATGGTATGCACTCTCTGATAAGTGGATATTAGCCCAGAAGATCAGAATACACAAAGTACAATCCACAAACCACAAGAAACTCAAGAAGAAGGAAGATCAAAATGTGAATACTTCATTCCTTCTTAAAAGGGGGAACAAAATACCCATGGAAGGATTTTCAGAGACAAACTATGGAGCAGAGACTGAAGGAAGGACAATCCAGAGACTGCTCCACCTGGGAATCCTTCCTATATTCAATCACCAAACCCAGACACTATTATGGATGCCAGCAAGTGCTGACTGACAGGAGCCTGGTATAGCTGTCTCCTGAGAGGTTCTGACAGTACCTGATTAATACAGAAGTAGAGGCTCCCAGCCATCCATTGGACTAAGTACAGGGTCACCAGTGAAGGAGTTAGAGAAAGGATTCAAGGAGCTGAAGGGTTTTGCAGCCCGTTAGGACGGACAACAATATGAACTAACTAGTACCCTCAGAGCTCCCAGGGACTAAACCACCAACCAAAGAGTACACATGATGGGACTAATGGCTCCAGCAGCATATGAATAGCAGATGATGGCCAAGTTGGTCATCAATGGGAGGAGAGGCCCTTGGCCCTGTGAAGGTTCTGTGCCCCAGTGTAGAGGAATGCCAGGGCCAGTAAGCAGGAGAGGGTGGGGTGGTGAGCAGGGGGAGGGGAAAGGGAACAGGGGTTTGTTTTTATTTTGTTTTATTTTTTTATTTTTTTCAGAGGTGAAACTGGGAAAGGATATATCATATGACATATAAATAAAGAAAATATCTAATAAAAAAGAAAAATAGGGAGCAGTAAAACAAGCTTTAGAAGAAATATGCAAGATAAATTAATTGAAGGTATATTTAAATGAACTTTGAAGCAAGACTTTTTTTTTTTAAGCTATGAGCAATTTTATTAGAGTTTAAGAGAAAAACACCTCAGAGCCAGCAAATTGTAAATCTCAGCTGGTGCCCAGTGCAGAAGAGCTTCAGTCAGCCACACGGCTGCTGCCTACATCTGAAAAGAAGATAAAAGGAAGGCTTCGGGTCACATGATCATCATGGCAGCTCGGAGGGACTCCCAAAAGCAAGCGTTCCTAATGAAAATATACTCTTCCTATTTGGTTGAGATGATTAAATACTATAAAAACTGTCGGCTGCCTTGCCAAACTGTATATTAAGAAATGGTATTAATAATAAGTTCAACCAGAAGTTATTACACACACACACACACACACACACACACACACAGATTCTCAAGTTTATACCACAAAATACATTGAAAATTCTGATAGAGGAAACTATACTGTCAGATATAGTGTGTATTTTATGCTTTCAACAGCAGCATTTGTAGAACTTAAAACAATAAAAGTGAATCCAATCAGTGTGGCAATTTGGTGTGAAAAACTGGCATTTCCATCAGTGAGGGTGAGACTGACTGACGGCGAACTGGTGCTAAGAAAACACTGGATCAGGCTTCTACCTCACTCCTTAAAGTCCAACTAAATCCACTATTTAAATATTTACTGTGAAGCATAAAAAGTCTTAAAATAAAGACAAACTTGCATTCTTTGTATGAAATTTTTCTAAGTATAGAAAAATAACAAACCTAGAGCCCCAGAAGGAAAAATTGATAAATTTGACTGCATAAAAATTGTTAAATGCCATAAAAATAAAAATATCAAAGCAAAGGTCTGAAGAGGTGGCTCAGTGGGTTAAGTATTTGCAGCCAAACATGTGGACCTGAGTTTGGGTCCCCAGAACCTGTGTGAAAGCCAAGTGTGTGCACACATGTATAATACCAGCACCAGGAGTGGGGAGTGCATGCGTGCACATGAGCGCAATTTGCCAAGAGACTTTGTCTTAAATAGTAAGGTAGGACATTATACAGGAAGACTCCCATTCGACCTCTGCACAACAATACATCATCACATCTACCCACATACACACACAGAAGTACCTAAAACCAGACTGCAAATTAAAGAAAAGTTTGCAATATGGATAACAGAGGTCCTAGTTCTTCAATAAACATAAGGATCATCCTACAAATTAGTAATATTTTGTAATAATTTTGTAATATTTTATAATGTGTAATATTTTTACTTTTTATCAGTTACATTTGTTGATTGACAGTTTTGTACTTGGCTGCAACATATTCTAATTATAGTCAGCCCCCACCTTCTTTTATCTGTCTTATATCCTTGTAGCTCCTCTTTCCTCTCTGCCCATTGTTTGTTTTGAGGCAGGGACTCATAGACCAGGCTGGCTTAAGACTCACTGTGTAGTCAGGGATGAACTTGAACTTCTGATCCCCTTGCCTCCACCTCCCATGTGCTAGAATGGTAGATGGGCATGTGACACCCTGCCTGTGGCTTATAATTTTTAAAATATTGAAAGTCACAAGAGTCAGAGACAAAATCTGTTATAACTTAAAAAAATAATTATATGTGTCTTAGCATTCTGCTGCTTTAGATATTTCAGTTCTGTTCTACACCTCAGTGAATGTTGTTATGTACTGGTACATGCATGTCTATAGGTTTTGTGTCTAAAAATAAAATTTAGTGTTGTGTGGGGCATGTGAATTTGGAGGTTAGTAGAAACCCTCACATTTTTGACAACCTGCCAGCGATCTACGAAGATAATTCGTCTCCTCATTCCAGTATGTAAGGAAAGATGTTGAGAAATTTTGTTTAGGGAAAATGTTGATTTGCTCTTATAATCACTTTGCGTGGCATGCCTTTCAAGCAAATGATGCTGCTTTGAGAATTATTATCATCCTAATAATTACAGGTCCATGTGAATATTTCAGAGTATATAATACAACACTCACTGCTTTATATCTTGCACAGTGGAAAGAAATGTTAATGGGTCATTGTTATCCCAAGCAACTTGCGAGCTTTGTGATGGAAATGAAAACTCATTTACAAAAGCAAATGCTTTAGGAACCAGGTGAGTAGTGAACTGAAAACTGAGTTCATCTATTTCTTACTTTTATGTGCCATGTGCATATCCCAAGAAAGACTATGAGTAGGCATTAAAGGGGTGAGGTTCAGAATCCATGGAAGCTTGGGTTCAAGTCTTGGATTGACGTTCTAAGAGCTAGGCTTTAGATAGTCACAGTCTCCTGTATTTAGAACAGAAGTATATTCTCCATTTCATAGTTTCATAACCTTTCCCGTCTTAAAATAACTATGCAAAGGTCTGAGCATAGTGATTTACTAATTGCTTAGCAAAAGACAGCTACTTTTTGGTATTAGGTAATTTATACACGAGCTTTAGTATAATATGTGTAGAGTGTGATTCTAAAGCCATTTTATACTGTGATTGTACATGGAAAGATGTCTTGGTTACTCTTCTTTTGCTGTGAAGAGAAAGCATAACCAGGATAACTCTTAGGAAAGAAAGCATTTAATTGGACATTTGCTTAGAGTTTTAGAGACTTGGTCCATGGGCACAGGCACTGAGAGCTTTGTATCCTGATATGAAGGCAACAGAGAAAGAGGGAGGGGGAGGGGGACAGGGAAGGGGAGGGGCACAGGGAGACAAGGAGAGAGGGGGACAGGGAGAGAGGGGGACAGGGAGAGAGGGGGACAGGGTGGGGGGAGAGAGAGAGCTGAGCCTGGCCTGCGTTTTTGAAACATCAAAGCTCACCCCCAGCAATACACCTCCTCCAACAAGGCTACACCTTCTACTCCTTTCCAAACAGTTCTATCCTCTGATGACTAAGCATTCAAATATATAAGCCTATGGAGACCATTCTTATTCAAAGCAACACAAACGGGATATTAATACATTTTTTCATAACTCAGGTACACTGATTTATAGCCCAGATGTACTGCTTCTGTTTCCTTCTTATGTACACATTTACCACAAGCATGCAAATTCCTAAGCACATCCCTTTGTACACACGTGCCCTCTGTATAAACATGTTATACCTACTCCAGCCTTTTCAGCTTTTTCAGAAGTATACATTGGTAACTTGCTTCTTGGCACTGCTTTTCTCTTCACTTCCTAAATTTATTGTAGAAAGTAACAGATCTCCTTGTGAAACTTAGCGGCATATTATTTATAAACTCTGATTGACTTGAGCCAAAACAAAATTTGCCCCTGGGTTGACTTATAAGTTTGCCCCTCGGATCCTTCCCCAAGCCTGGTCTGAGTTCCATGCCATGGGGTAGCCTGCTTCTCAACCTCACTGTTGTAGGTAATTTATGTCCATATAAGCCCATCTGAATCCCCAACTAGTCCAGAACATTCTAACTCCTTTCTTAACTGAAAATGACAAAGACAGTAAAGTGTCCTTGCAGGTTTGGTGAAACTGTAAGCGTGTTCATGTTCTCAGTTGACCCTGGAAAGGAATATTTGATAGACCTTCACACAGGCTGATTTAGCATTGTTTATATGAGTTTGTTGGGCTCTGCTGCTGGTTAATGATTTTATAACCTTTGCTGTTTAGTGTATTTAGATGTGTCATTCTATACGTCTTCTTGTATGTAGTTAAGAAAACGGTCCAATTTCATTTATACTTTGCTTTATAACATAAAAATGATATAAAACTCTTTAAAGTCTTGCTAATGTTTTGAACTTATATAATAAATTGCTTGCCTGTCTTCCTATGTTCTAATGTGTCATTTAGGAAGATTAGTTCTCAGTTAAATCAGGCTCAGTATAATTTATTAACATTTTAAAAAATTATCTTTGTTATACCGACCAGGTGTGTCCGCTGCGAACCAACATTTGTGAATACAAGCAGGTCCTGTTCATGTTCAGAGCCTCACATTTTAGTAAGAACAATCAAGTGGATAAAGTATATATTTGAATTCAATAGATGATACATTTCTGTAATTGGATACTTTTCTCTTATTAATTTGTGAAGACAGGCGGACTATGTTTCAGCAACACAGGGAATTTTCGCCAGCGTGTGATTTCCACGGCACGCTATGGAGACCTTGTGAGTATTCTTCTTTGGGGTTTTTTGGTTTCTTGAGGTTTTTTTTGGTTTTGTTTTGTTTTCTTACATATTTGTTTGAGAAAGGTTGCTCTGCATTTCTTCCTTTAGACAAATTGAGGAAGAATTATGTGTAATTCACTGTAAAATACAAACAGCTAAAAACCAGAGTCAGCTGGCTTGGCACTACACTTTAAAAATGTACTCTCTTCTATATCTTAGCTCATTCCTTTAATTTACATACATTTACCTTTTCACACAAGTAAAACTGAAATATGAAAAAAATTTTCCAAAAAAATCACAATGGTCTCTTTCTTGAAATTACCAGACTTTTGGAGGTTATATCTTTTTATTGCTTTCTAGCGTGAGATAAGTCCACAGTCTTTCCCAGTCTTTCATGAACTTGACAATTCAGGTTCCAAGACTTACCACCTGTGGGATAACTCCCAGCTTGCATTTGTGCTGCCTTTTGTTACATTCAATGTGTGCTATGTAGAAAGCCATGGAAGAAAAAACGGTGTACTCAACTCAGTACGTTACATCCTGTCAGAGAGCATGCAGTGTCTGTCTACCTGTCCCATCACTGAAACTCCTAATTTTGAACAGCTGCCATGAAGTTAGCATGCTTACCTGAACTCTCCATTTCCTTCAAGCACTCTCCAAGCCCAACCCTGCTTACCCTCTGAGATCACGTGCAGTCAGGGTGGCATGGCCACAGATGCTGTGAGGAGAATTTCAAAGGTTCTACTTCACCAGCTCTTAGCACAGGAGCTTGTCTCCTTTTGTAATTCTTTCTTTTAACAACCTTTCACATTTATTCATTGACATTCTATCATAGAAAACATTTGCGCATGTGTGAATATGTGTGAGTGTGTATGTAGGTAACTGTGTGTGTGTGTGTGTTATCTTCAACCTTAATCTACACATTTACGAATTTTCTCTTTCTTCTTTTTTTTTTTTTTTTAAAGATTTTATTATTATATATAAGTAGACTGTAGCTGTCTGCAGATCCACCAGAAGAGGGCATCAGATCTCATTACGGGTAGTTGTGAGCCACCATGTGGTTGCTGGGGATTGAACTTAGGACCTTTGAAAGAGCAGTCAGTACTCTTGACTGCTGAGCCATCTCGCCAGCCCAACACATTTTCTTAAAAGAGAAAATTTTCCTTATTGAAGAGATGCAAACCATCCCTCGTGGCTTTATTTTACGCGTGTTTGAGAGCTGTGCTGCCATAACTAATTTATTTGCTTGTGTCTCCTCTGTTAATCTCTTGCCACCCTTGTGTTCTCAGCGGCTTAGCTTTTAGCAAGATGTATGGGTAGATCTTAAAGTGTTGAGTCCTGGCCAGAGGCGTATAGCTCTAGCCCTCAGAAATCAGTTAGGAAGCAGATTTGATGACACACTTTGTCGTCGTAGCACTTGAAAGTGGAGGTAGGAGGATCAGGAGTTCAAGGTCATAGGTGGCTATGGAGTGAGTTTGAGACCAGTCTGGGCTCCAAGAAGCCTTTCTCAGTAAAACAAAAACCACGTATGCCTGCCTTGGTCTTCTGGCGATGCTGGTTGGTTTTGGATAATCAGGTGTTCTCTGACTTTAGGACCTTCCGAAGGTTGTTCTCAAGTCCTTCGTTGTTTATAAAGCCAGGGTAACACATAAGGTTAAGGAATCTTCCTTTGAATTCACCCCTGTCTTCTTCTGCTTATAGGGCATGTCATTAAATTCAGAATGGTTTGCCAAGTATTTGCAGGCAACAGCAGCTGCATGCTGGGTAAGCTTAAATGGTTTTAAAATTAATTTTACATTGATGAATTGTAGTGTCTTTTTAATTTAAATAAAATGTTTTCTAAGTAGATACATACCTTTATATTTATGTACTGTAAGAAGAATAAAGCCTTTCCATTGGGTTGAAATAGAATACATAAGATATTATGCACTTTACATATACTCTCTCCAGGGTTATTTTATTGTTGTCCTAGTTACTTTTTTTTTTTAAAGATTTTATTTATTATTATAAGTAAGTACACTGTAGCTGTCTTCAGATGCACCAGAAGAGGGCGTCAGATCCCACTACAGATGGCTGTGAGCCACCATGTGGTTGCAGAGATTTGAACTCAAGACCTTTGGAAGAGCAGTCAGTGCTCTTAGCCGCTGAGCCATCTCACCAGCCCCGCCTAGTTACTTCTTAATTGCTATGACAAAACACCATGACCAAGACAACTTATAAAAGAAAGCATTTGCTTGGACTTACACTTCAGATTATAGTCCATGATGGCATGGCATGGTGGCAGGAACAGCTGAGAGCTCACACCTTAATCCACAAGTAGAAGACAGAGAGAGAACGCTGGGAATGGCAAGGAGTCTTTTGAAACCTCAAGGCACTCCCAGTGACATACTTCCTCCAACATCGCCACACTTCCTAATCCTTCCCAGTTTCATGAACTGGGACCCTACTCTTCAAACATGAATCAATGGGGCCGGTTCTCATTCACACCACTAAAGTTGTAATTTACTGTCTGGAGAAAGTGA
Organism: Montemys delectorum; assembly: GCA_019843815.1. Taxonomy (NCBI): domain Eukaryota; kingdom Metazoa; phylum Chordata; class Mammalia; order Rodentia; family Muridae; genus Montemys; species Montemys delectorum. Next base: position 15,023 of record JADRCD010209048.1, read on the forward strand.
ATGTCCTTTAGAAAGGAGATAACATGGTACGTGCTAGGCCTGTTCTCAGCTTTGACATGCAGAAGAAGACAGAAAACAACCTCATTCAAGTCATCACAATGTACTTGCCCTTCCTCTACATTTGTTCTAAATAAATGTCAGGCTGTGAATAGTGTAGTAAGTATTAGAATAAAGGACAAAGAAAGTAAAAGTGGTGTGTGTGTGTGTGTGTGTGTGTGTGTGTGTGTCTGTGTGTGTGTGTGTGTGTGTCTGTGTGTGTGTCTCTGTGTGTGTGTGTGTGTGTGTCTGTGTGTGTGTCTCTGTGTGTGTGTGT
>JADRCD010209049.1:0-20479 GCA_019843815.1 Montemys delectorum
TTTTTTTTTTTTACAAAAATCCCACAAAACCTGCCTCTAGACCACATATTGACATTCTCCACTGAAAACCCGTGGGGCAAGTATGCACAGTTCAAATCACTCTCAGTAACAAAATCTTTTATATTCTTACTAGTCTAGCCCACTAAGCACATTTAAAGATTCCACTGCTTTCTAAACCCAAAATCCCCAAATCTACATTCTTCCAAACAAAAATATGGTCATGTTCATCATACCAATACCCCACTGCAAGTACCAACTTCTCCCATGTGGCTTTACTGCTGTGAACAGACTAATCCAAGTCTTGGCTCTTCAAGATTTTAAACTCTACTAAATACAAAACAAACAAAGAGCCTTTATATATTTATGTTCATTTAAGAAAATACTAGGAGTAACTGGGACCAGGGGGACCAGGCACACAGGAACTCTGCCAGCCCAGTGACTTGGGTTCCTCCCAGTCTGTCTGGGCTGGTGTCCAGAGTAGACCTTGGGCACAAGCTTTGCATCCAGTCTCACACCACCAAGAGGAAGTTCCACTCCCAGGTGACCTAACAAGCCCAGGATCACAGGATTCCAGAATGACAGGATCACAGAGACAGCTTGACTCTGAGGAGTTCTGACACAACTTGGATCACAGGAAGGACAGGATCCAGTCAGATTTAGCAAGGGAAGGTAGCACTAGAGATATCCAGATGGCAAGGGGCAAGCGTAAGAAAATAAACAATACAAACGAAGGTCAATTGACATCATCAGAACATACTTCTCCCACCGTAACAAGTCCTGGACACACCATTACACCAGAAAAGCAAGATTCAGATATAAAATCACTTCTCATGGTTATGTTACAGGACTTTAAGAAAGACATAAATAGCACCCTCAAAGAAATACAAGACAACACAAGTAAACAGCTAAAAGCCCTTCAAGAGGAAACACAAAAATCTCTTAGAAGAACTTCAGGAAAACACAAACAAACAGGTGAAGGAAATGAGCAAAACCATCCAGAATCTAAAAATGGAAATATAAACAATAAAGAAAACAGAAAGAGAGACAACCCTGGCCATACAAAACCTAGGAAAGAAATCAGGAATCATAGATGCAAACATCACCAACATAATACAAGAAGTAGAAGAGAGAATCTCAGGGGCAGAAGACACCATAGAAAACATTGACACAATAGTCAAAGAAAATGCAAAAAGCAATAGGCTTCTAACCCAAAACATCCAGGAAATCCAGGACTCAATGAGAAGACCAAAACTAAGGATAATAGGTATAGAAGATAGTGAAGATTCCCAATGTAATGGGCCAGTAAATATCTTCAACAAAATTATAGAAGAAAACTTCCCTAACCTAAAGAAAGAGATGCCTATGAACATACAAGAAGCCTACAGAACCCCAAATAGACTGGACCAGAAAAGAAATTCCTCCCGCCACATAATAGTCAAAACAAGAAATGCACTAAACAAAGAAAGAATACTAAAAGCAGTAAGGGAAAAAGGTCAAGTAACATATAAAGGCAGGCCTCTCAGAATTACACCCGACTTCTCACCAGAGACTATGAAAGCTAGAAGATCCTGGGCAGATGTCATACAGACCCTACAAGAACACAAATGCCAGCCCAGGCTACTATATCCAGCAAAACTCTCAATTACCATAGATGGAGAAAACAAGATATTCCATGACAAAACAAAATTTACAAAATAACTTTCCACAAATCCAGTCCTACAAAGGATAATAAATGGAAAACATCAACATAAGTAGCAAAACTACACCCCAGAAGAAGCAAGAAGGTAATCTTTCAACAAATCCGCATAAACCTAATTCCACCTCTTACAACAAAAACAACAGGAACTGACAATTAATTTTTCTTAATACATTAATATGAAAATTAATACTACCAACATATCCTAATCAATTGAAATCCAATAACATGAGGAATTGGAAATTTGTTGATTATCATCCAATGGTCTCTCTAATTTGGTAGTTGGAGAAATAGGTCCAACACTGTATAATCTATATACACTTTCAGCTTGTTTGTTAGTGACAGTGTCTGGCTGTGTACAACATAAGGGTCTTGAAATCTTGCTTCTCCTATCTCAGCCTCTCAATTAGTAGTATTGTTTATTTCATGTTTTTACACTATACTATGGTTAGATATTTCAAAAGTATTTATATACCCAAAAGAAACGTACATCATTAACTTGGGAGGTTGCTTGTAAGAGAACAACATAGATCATTAACTAGGGAGGTTGCTTGAATGCTTTGCTTGACGTTTATAGCTTTTGTATCAAGTTTGAAGAAGAGGACTTTATAAGTTACTCTTTCATTGAGATGAATGCTTTTCCAAGTTATGACAGCTAATGAACCAAATTCTTACCCTCACCCAATGTCTGTGCCACCCTCCAAGCAGAACCATTGTTCATTGAAAAAGTTGGTGAATGACTTTATGGATAGGCCATCTTAATACCTACACCATTTCTTAAATAAATGTAACCTGTACTCTGTGGCCTGAGAATAAAGTCACTCACTCAAATCAAATAGTTTTGACCATAGCAGGAAGTCTGTATCCAAAAATCGTGCCTACAATTCATTCCTCGGTGCAGTAGAACTCTCAACTCTCAGCTTAGCTTTGATGGACATAAAATCCTTTGATGATGGGAAGGTCATTGAAATACAGACTTATTACAATGAAATTCAATGTCTAAAAATTGTTCTTATTTTGGACTTGTACCACAATAAGAGCCAAGATTTTATTTTATTTTATTTTATTTTTTAAACATTTATTGCATTATGAGAAAAGTTACATGATTTCAATTTATATGAATTTGTTAACATTTAAAAATGTATTTTAAGTAAATAGAATTAAATCACATTTTTGTTTCCCTTTTGTTCTCCCACTCTTCCCAGAGACCCCCTCTTCAATACTTACAATATCTTCTTTGTCATGTTCTTTAAAATTTATTAAATATTATAACAATAAAAATAAGTATTATAAAAGTTGTTTGATATAAAACAACAATCAATTTGACAGTCTTATATAGATGCTCATCTACAGCAATAGTGAAAATACATTTTTCTCAATATAAATTTCAAATAACTCCAAACATATTAACTGTATACTTCAAAATAATACATCACTACTAGTATTTTCAATTTTTTACATGATTTCAATTTATTTGAATTTGTTAGCATTTAAAAACATATTTTAAGTAAATAGAATTGAATCACATTCTTGTTTCCCCTTTGTACCCCCACTCCTCCCAGAGACCCCCTTCAATACCTACAATATCTTTTTTGTCATATTCCTTAAAGTTTATAAAATATTATAACAATACAAATAAGTATTATAAAAGTTGTTTGATATAAAACAACAATCAATTTAACAGTCTTTTGTAGATGCTCGTCTACAGCAATAGTGAAAATACATTTTTCTCAATATAAATTTTAAATAACTTCAAACATATTAACTGTATACTTCAAAATAATACATCACTACTTGTATTTTCCTAAATGAACATACATATATAAAGTCTTTTTGTTTGTTTTGTATTTAGTGGAGCTTAAAATTTTGGCACTTACTGAGGTATAAGCCCAAAATAAGAACAATTTTTAGACATTGGAGTTCATTGTAATAAGGCTATACTTCAATGACCCTCAAATCACCAAAGGATTTTACCTCCATTGTAGCTAAGCTGAGAGTTCATAGTTCTGTTGCACCAAGAAATGAATTGTAGGCTCGGTTTTTGGATATAGACATCCTGCTATAGTCAAAGCTATTTGACTTGAGTGAGTGACTTTATTCTCAGGCCACAGAGTACAGGTTACATTTATTTAAGAAATGGTGTAGGTATTAAGATGGTCTATCCATAAAGTCATTCACCAACTTTTTCAATGAACAATGGTTCTGCTTGGAGGGTGGCACAGACATTGGGTGAGGGTAAGAATTTGGTTCATTAGCTGTCATAACTTGGAAAAGCATTCATCTCAATGAAAGAGTAACTTATAAAGTCCTCTTCTTCAAACTTGATACAAAAGCTATAAACGTCAAGCAAAGCATTCAAGCAACCTCCCTAGTTAATGATCTATGTTGTTCTCTTACAAGCAACCTCCCAAGTTAATGATGTACGTTTCTTTTGGGTATATAAATACTTTTGAAATATCTAACCATAGTATAGTGTAAAAACATGAAATAAACAATACTACTAATTGAGAGGCTGAGATAGGAGAAGCAAGATTTCAAGACCCTTATGTTGTACACAGCCAGACACTGTCACTAACAAACAAGCTGAAAGTGTATATAGATTATACAGTGTTGGACCTATTTCTCCAACTACCAAATTAGAGAGACCATTGGATGATAATCAACAAATTTCCAATTCCTCATGTTATTGGATTTCAATTGATTAGGATATGTTGGTAGTATTAATTTTCATATTAATGTATTAAGAAAAATTAATTGTCAGTTCCTGTTGTTTTTGTTGTAAGAGGTGGAATTAGGTTTATGCGGATTTGTTGAAAGATTACCTTCTTGCTTCTTCTGGGGTGTAGTTTTGCTACTTATGTTGATGTTTTCCATTTATTATCCTTTGTAGGACTGGATTTGTGGAAAGTTATTTTGTAAATTTTGTTTTGTCATGGAATATCTTGTTTTCTCCATCTATGGTAATTGAGAGTTTTGCTGGATATAGTAGCCTGGGCTGGCATTTGTGTTCTTGTAGGGTCTGTATGACATCTGCCCAGGATCTTCTAGCTTTCATAGTCTCTGGTGAGAAGTCGGGTGTAATTCTGAGAGGCCTGCCTTTATATGTTACTTGACCTTTTTCCCTTACTGCTTTTAGTATTCTTTCTTTGTTTAGTGCATTTCTTGTTTTGACTATTATGTGGCGGGAGGAATTTCTTTTCTGGTCCAGTCTATTTGGGGTTCTGTAGGCTTCTTGTATGTTCATGGGCATCTCTTTCTTTAGGTTGGGGAAGTTTTCTTCTATAATTTTGTTGAAGATATTTACTGGCCCATTACATTGGTAATCTTCACTATCTTCTATACCTATTATCCTTAGTTTTGGTCTTCTCATTGAGTCCTGGATTTCCTGGATGTTTTGGGTTAGGGTCTTTTTGCATTTTGCATTTTCTTTGACTGTTCTGTCAATGTTGTCTATGTTAGCTTCTACCCCGGAGATTCTCTCTTCTATCTCTTGTATTTTGTTGGTGATGCTTGCATCTATGTTTCCTGACTTCTTTCCTAAGATTTCTAACTCCAGAGCTGTCTGTTTTTGTGGTTTCTTTATTGTTTCTGCTTCCATTTTTTGGTCCTGGATGGTTTTATACAATTCATTCACCTGTTTGTTTGTATTTACTGCAATTCCTTAAGGGATTTCTGAGTTTGTTCTTTAAGTGCTTCTACTTGTTTACTTGTGATCTCCTTTAATTTTTTATGGTATTTTTTTTTTGTTTCCTCTTTAAGGGCTTGTACCTCTTTACTTGTGTTCTCCTTTATTTCTTTAAGTGAGTCATTCATATCCTCCTCCTTCTTCTTTTTTTTTTTTGTTTTTTTTCTTCACAGGGTTTCTCTTTATAGTCCTGGCTGTCCTTGAATTCACTCTGTAGACAAGGCTGGCCTCAAACTCAGAAATCTGCCTGCCTCTTTCTCTCAAGTGCTGGGATTAAAGGTGTGTGCCACCACTGCCCAGTGATTTATGTCCTTCTTATGTTCTTCTATCAGCATTGTGAGATATGATTTTAGATCCAAATCTTGCTTTTCCAGTGTTTTGGGATATCCAGGTCTTGCTGCCGGTGGAATACTAGGTTCTAATGAAGCCAAGCAGTCTTGGTTTCTGTTAGTAGGATTCTTGCGTTTGCATTTTGCCATCTCTTGATCTCTGGTGTTAGATGTTCTTGATGTCTCTGAATAGAGCTTGTTCTATCCCTGCCACCCTGCGACTCCCCTATGACTCCTGAGGCCTGTGCTTCCCGGCTGGTCCCAGTGTTGTTTATTTTCTTACGCTTGCCCCCCACCATCTGGTTATCTCTATTGCTACCTGCCCTTGCTAAATCTGACTGGAACCTGTTCTTCCTGTGATCCTGGTTGTGTCAGAACTCCTCAGAGTCAAGTTGTTTCTGTGATCCTGTGATTCTGGGATCCTTTGATCCTGAGCTTGTTAGAGCACCTGGGAGTGGGGCAGCTTCCTCTGGGTGTTGTGGGACTGGCTGCAGAGCCTGGACCCAATGTCTGCTCAGGACACTAGCCCAGAGAGACCAGAAGGAACCTGAGCCTCTTGGCTGGCAGAGTTCCTTTGTGCCTGGTCCCGCTGGTACCAGTTACTCCAGGAGTTGGGACAGATGTTGGGTCCTCCTCACCTCTGATCCTGAGAGTGTCAGAATGCCTAGGAGTAGAGCTTCCTCTCATTGTTGTTGGACTGGCTGCAGAGCATGCACCCAAGGTCTGGTAGGGACACCAGCCCAGAGAGGCCAGGCAATTATATTTCTAAGGCTTCTCTCCAGTATGTGTCCTTTTATGATATTGGAGAGTACTTGGTTGTGAAAATGCTTTACCACATTGATTACATTTCTAAGGTTTCTCTCCAGTATTTGTTCTTTTATGATATGGAGATCACTCTGCCTTAAAAAGGCTTTAGCACATTGATTACATTCATAAGGTTTCTCTCCAGTATGGGTTCTTTTATGATATTGGAGACTACTCGGATATGAAAAGGTTTTAGCACACTGATTACACTCATAAGGTTTCTCTCCATTATGTTTTCTTTTATGATATTAGAGACTACTCTGCCATAAAAAGGCTTTGGCACATTGATTACATTCATAAGGTTTCTTTCCAGTAGGGGTTCTTTTATGATGTTGGAGATGACTGGGCCTTGAAAAGGCTTTACAACACTGACTATATTCAAACGGTTTCTCTCCACTATGTATGCTTTTATGTCTTCGGAGCTGACTAGGACTTTCAAAGCCTTTAGCATGTTGGTTACTTTCATAGCGTTTCTCTCCACTGTAATTTCTTCCATGCCTGCAGTGACAATTGGCACATGGGAAAGGTTTACCACACTCATTACCCTGATCAATCATTTTATCTATATGAAGTAATTTTACAGAATGGTCTAATAATAGAGAAGAATAAGAGCTTAAAGTTTTTATCACTTCCTATGTTCATTTTTCCTCCCTCACTGTGGGTAATTTTGCCTCTTTGAAAATACCTGTGATGGTTATGAGCATTTATTACATGGCTTACATTTATAACACCCTATTTCTATATGAGATTTCTATATGATGCATTTCACAGATCTGAAGCAAAATAGAACAAATCAGAGCTTTATAACACTAATTGCATTCATAATTTTTCCTGTAGTATGAATCACAGCACATTAGAAGTGTGAACCAGAACAAAAGGAAGAATTTCCAAATTTCTGGTGCCCATAGGGATTTTTTGCAGTGTCACTTTGTTGGTGTTCCCAGTTGAGCTGTGCTGGAACACTGAATGGAATGCAGAAAGGGTTCTGGGATGAATATGATAGGGGACATGCTCTTATGGAAATTAGAAGGTATTTGGTTTTCTGATACCTTCTCTTTTCTGACCAGCCTAATAATATGTCACCATGTCTTTCTTCTAAACTTGAGATTTTAGTGGTAGAAGGTACCAACATGTGATAGAATGTGTGAGCAAGTAAGGGGTGAGTTCCATTTGTTTGTAACATTTTGAACTAGGACAGGATCATACATACACAAAAGCAAAATGGTCTGTCTAATGACCGAGTAAGGCATAACCAGGATTCAAGCTTGCTTGTAACTTCTCCATTTATGCTGAATCTCTTCATATTATCTAACACCTGCCATATACACACAACTGTGATAATTCTTGTTCCACCATCCTGCTCACCTGCTCTGAGCTCAGCCTAGGCTCCTTCAGACAGTAGTGATCACATATAAATCACAGCTAGGAAAGGAGAGAGTTCTAGAAGGGCCCAGAGTTAAGTTAACCCTCTTGAGACTGCCCCAGTTATCATGGAAGAACTGAGAAGCTGCCCCTCAAGAGCCTGAAAACAGAGGCCAGCCTAGTTATCATTTCAGCCTCTGGAAGAATGTTTTAATATGTTTCCAAAGATAGAAAATCCTGTTTGGAAAGATAGCTAGCCTCTTACCAGAGATACTCAAGGAAATAGTACTGGACAAGGTAGAGCACTTGAGGGATAGTAGCAGGAGTTCAAAGTCAGCCCTGGCTACATAACAAGTTAGAGGCCAGCAAGGGCTACAAGAGACTGTTTCAATACACAAGCAAACAAGAAGAGCAGGGAGAAGACAGGCTAGAGGACATTCAAATGTTAGCAAAGTGTTCTTCTTCCAGTCTTTGTGTTATGTTTTTTTTTTCTGCCCCTAAAACACCATTAAATTTTGGGAGGCTTCACAATTTCATTAGCAGAAAGGAGACATTTTCCATAAATGCAAGTAAAAGTACCAAAGCTTGTTAGAAAGTGACAGCTGGCTCTTGCGCTCTCTAATTCATTTCTATCTCTCTCTGTTTCTCTGTATCTTTTTGTTTTTCTCTGTTCTGCTGCCAGTATCTTGGCACATCTTTGACAAAGAGCATACAGTTCCCAGCCATCAAAACAACAACAACAACAACAACAATAATAACAACAACAACAACAACAACAACAACAACAACAACAACAAGTCCCAGCCCTTCTCTGCTTCTGCTTATTAAAAGAACCTGCTGATTTTCCTTGTGCCCAGGAGAGTGTGAAGCAGGGTGTACAGTCTGGAAAGGTGGGGATTGCCCTTCCTTCAGGATATGCCACAATTGTCTAGGTTCTGAAGGATTCCCCAAAGTCTAGGGGGCATGTACTTTCTATCATCTTTTCCAGTGGAGTTCTTATACACTTATAATGGAAATGTTTGAGTTCTGACCCTTGTGCTACTTCTCCCTACCTGGTATCTCACAGTATATTGATCCATGCCTTAAAAAAGCTGTATATTGCAACCACTTAAATAAATAGTATCACCCATACCAAAGTGTAATCATGAGTTCTGAGTGGCCTAGTGTTATGGTTTGGCACTAAGTGGCCCAGGATTGATAAAACCCTGTTGGCGTTTTTATTTTTTGACATGGTCTATTGGAGCTAATCTGGTATCAAACTATAAAATGATCTTTAATTTCTGAACCTCATCTATGCACTCAAGAGCTGGGACAATAGGCATGTACAACAATACCTAGTTTTACCCAGTGGTGGGGATGGGGCCAGTATTTAATTCATGGGTAAGAACTTCCAATTACTACCTCTACTACTACATTGTGACATCACACACATAGGCCTCTCTCCAAGAGACCAGGTGCCATGCCCTGCCTTGCTGATCTGTGGCAAGATCTCTTTCATGTACTGTACTGATCCTATGTCAGGTTTTACAAGGAAAATGAGGTTCCGTCTGGACAGCTTTTCTCAGTCCAGTAGGAGAACACATAAGATTCTGGAGTCTAGAAATGTCCATGCTGGTCTTGAGCAGGTCTCCATCACCTCCCTTAGCTTCTGTTTCCTTAGGAAAAAGACTTTCCTGTTTGTTAGGTTTAGTTTGATTTGGTTTGTTTTTTCCGACAAATTTCTATTCAGGGACAGCCAGAATGCACAGGGGTTCTGCAATGCCTTCCGTAAGTGTGTGTGTGTGTGTGTGTGTGTGTGTGTGTGTGTGTGTTTGTGTGTGTATGTGGTGCAGGTACTGTCTAGGGTGCCCTTCTGCCCTGTGGAGGCACCTGAGTTCCTCCAAGGCTCCTTGATTTCTTGGGGTTGAGGGATGTGGAACAGTCAGCACCAACCCCCAAACCCTAGAAGGATCACTCAGCCTCTCAGCAAGACCAACAAGGAGTTCAGGAAGAAATACCACATACTTCCACAAGGTGGTGGTAGGGCTTTCTCATGTCTTCTAAATCCAGAGTCTTCAGTATGTTCTAAGAGTTCTTTATGTCTATCTACAAGGGAACCCAAAGAACTGAAGCAGGTAACAAAGAGGTAGAGTCACTCTCCTTGGGAGATACCAGGACTGTGATTGTGACCTGCAACCATCTCTGCAAACAGGAATTTACCCAGCATCAAACCCAGCCCTGGACTCAGTGTTTCTGGAGCTCTTGGCACTGGAATTTGTGTGCTGGCCTCCACTGTCTATCTCTTTCCTAGAGTTCATAGCTTGTCCTTAGTCAATTGCCACATTAAAATGTGTAATTACACCAATAAATATATGGCTACACATGCACAGAGTCCAGTGTAGTAGGGGTAAGCATAGCAAACAAAGATTCTCTTTGTCTTTGGTGGTGTTGCTTCTGTTTAGTATTCTAAACTAGGGGCCAGATGCTCCCTCCTGAGGAGTTTGGAGATGTGAACTATTTAAGGCTTATACACACAGAGCTGTGGTATCTCTCTCAAGAAATGGAACCAGCTGTGTCAAGCTAGACAGAAAGTTCCCCCACTAGTAAACCCACATGTTCCACACCAATATTGTGTGTTCATTGCCAGCAAAGCCTAGAGGTATCAGCTCCACCTAAACACTTGACCCTAGACAACTTTCTAAGGACAGGCTTCATTCCCCAGAGTCTCATGTCTCATCTCAAATGTAGGGCCTTGTACCACTGCCTTCTGTCTTCTACTTTCATCCTTCCTGAAAGAACATGATCTTACATGCCAAAGTGTGTTCAGAAATTTGTATTCATTTGACATGGGGGTACAGCCCTATAGAGAAATGCTAGGAAGGCATAGATGAGGAAGGTATGCAATGGGCCTCTCCAGTTACCAGAGAGGAGGCACCCCAGGGTGACATCTCTCCAATAGAATTACATCTCAAAGATCTGGTGTACAACTGAGATGGACATGGGACTGATAGCTCCAGGACAGCATACTGAAGAATTAGGTGGAGAATCCCTCCAAGCATTCCTCTGGGGCCAGGTGGAGGAGGAGTTAAATGAGGAAGATGGTGAAAAGAGGAAGGGGAATCATGCTTGCCTTCTTTGCCTGTCTTCTTTTTATACTTTGGAGGTCAGGACAGGTGGTGGACATCATCTCTCAGACATCTTAGAGCCCACCATACAAGGTCTGAGTCATCTTCCTTCCCAGATATTCTCATCCCTGTCTCTTTTGCCCCTGAGGAAACAGCACCTTCACACCTAATAGATCTAGCTAGAGTTGAAAGACTGCATTTAATTTTTTAGTGAATATTAGTTTTAGTGAAGAGGTGAGTGGTAAAATTCCTCTCTTACTTGGTAACCCACATGACAGAACTTCCCACATATGACCTGGTGACTCTGTGATAACTCAGCTAAGAAATCTAAAATCAGCCTAAAGTTCCCTTCATACCTAGTACTTTTGCCCTGAAGAAAAGGAAAGGAGAGACTCACACTCCCTCCAAGACATGGGACATGCTATCAAGAGCTTACAATGTTGCTGGCCTATACTCTGGCTGCTAAGTACTGTCTGCTCAGGCAGGCATGGAATCAAGGATTGCTATTTACCAAACATTGCTTAAAGAAATTATATCCCAGGACTTTTAACTAGACCCAGGCCACCACAGCCATTTGCTCAGGTTTGCTGAAAAGTGAGAGAGCAAATAGTTTCCAGAATTAAGCCCATGCAAATGACAGGATAGATGCATTGTTTTCAAGAACAAAATTTGCTGTGAGCCACCAGTCATAGAACACTTTAATACAGGACATGGAATGGGATTCTGGTGTCACTTTAAAGACTGACAGTCTTCAGACCTTCTATTCTATGTTAATTCTGAAGTTTAAAAGCTGCTGGCTAAGTTGATCAACACCTGTAGCCTAACAGCTGGGGTAGGAAGTAATGTAGCCTTTGTTCTGTCTCAGCAGGAACTGCCTGGCTCTAACTTTCAGGCTGCAGGTAGAAGTTGCAGGAAGAAAAAGGGACACTTGGAAAAGGGATTTTAGCTTTTATTTCTTTTTTTCCCCTGTACAAAGCTCAAGTCCAAGTGGGTCATGGACATCCACATCATACCAGATATACTGAAACTAATAGAAAAGAAAGTGGGGGGAAACCTCAAGCACATAGGCACAGGGGAAAATTTCCTGAACAGAACGCCAATAACTTATGCTCTAAGATCAAGAATTGACAAATGGGACCTCATAAAGTTGCAAAAGACACTGTCAATAGGACAAATGCCAACCAACAAATTGGGAAAAGATCTTTAACAATCCTTTATCTGATAGAGGGCTAATATCCAATGCATACAAAGAATTCAAGCAGTTAGACTCCAGAAAACCAAATAACCCTATTAAAAAGTGGGGTACAGAGCTAAACAAAGAATTCTCAACTGATGAATATTGAATGGCTGAGAAGCACCTAAAAAATGTTCAACATCCTTAGTCATCAGGGAAGTGCAAATTAAAACAACCCTGAGATTCCAGCCCCCACCAGTCAGATTGGCTAAGATAAAAAAACTCAGGTGACAGCAGATGCTGGAGAGGTTGTGGAGAAAGAGGAACATTCCTTCATTGCTGGTGAGATTGCAAGTTGGTACAACCACTCTGGAAATCAGTTTGGCAGTTCCTCTGGAAATTGGACATAATTCTACCAGAGAACCCAGCTATACCACTCCTGGGCATATACCCAGAATATTAGCTTTTATTTCTAATTTGTAAAAAGTTTTTTATGAAAGCTCTCTAAGAAAAAAGGGGAAAATGGAGTAGGTGAAAAAGGGGGATAAGGGAAAAATTCACACTCCTCTCTTTGTCCTCAGCACTCATACATCTTTCAGAATACTTGATCTCATGGTAAAAAGTTTACCACAAGTTTACACATAAATTCAAACAATAAATTGAAATAGAAGTTTACAAAAGAGAAAGTTTACGTGTATATACATTAGGAGTTACTGCCCCGGTAAAAATTTATCACCTGCCAAATTTTCACACTTTCATTGATAGTTAAAAACTATAATAAGTTATTAGTGAAGTTTTGTATAGATAAATTCAATCAATATTTTATCTTCTGTTGTAGCACCTACAATAAATAGTTAGTGCCCTCTTATGATCTTTGATTAATGGTTTTACAACCTCTTGCAATGTGATCTGCGTCGTAGAAAGTCTCATTACATTCTAGAAGCAATTAACTAGTGATGCACGGGAGACTGACAGAATTCTCATTTCAGTCCTGACTGTCAGAAAAGGACCTAATAGCAGTCCTACTATAAAAGAGCTTAATAAATATAAATTTCTGAATTCTTATAGGATCATTATAAAGAATTAAGAAGTCATTTGTTTGTCTACATAGCATTACTACAAGTCATCTTTGTAGATCTGCAGAGACCTGCTCAAAGGCATAGACAAATCCTTAGTCATATATGTTTAATAATAACAGGAAAAGCACATAAGTAGTAGAAATCTTTTGTAAAGTTATTTTTTTCCTGGGACTTGCCTACCTGAGTTTTGTTGTAGATTTTAAACTAAGATGTTCATCTCAGGAAGATCACCTGCTAATTATTATTAGCATAATAATAATTGTCCTATGATGGGTGACTCCTGGCACAAATTGTTTATGTGTATATGCATGCCTTGTCTGTGTGGTTATATATATTTATACATAAATCCATATATATATATATATACATATATATATATATCCATACATATATGTGTGTGTGTGTATGAGTGTGACTGTATGTATGTATTTACATTTTTATGAAGACCAAAGGTCAAAGCCAGATATTTTCCTGTTCATTTTTATTTATTTATTTATTTATTTATTTATATATTTGCTTGTTTATTTTGACATAAGGGTCTTTCCCTAACCTGAAAGTCACCAATTCAGCTACATTGGCTGACCAGGGATCCTCCTGACTTTATGTCCTTAGAATTGGAATTATATATTTGTACTACTGCACCAGCTTTTTGCAAGACTGCTAGAGACATGAGTGGAAATCATAATGTTTGAGAAGCAAGTATTTTATCCAGAGAACCATTTACAATGACCCTAAGACTTGCATGAGACCCAAAAGGGAGCAGTGGAAAAGTTAGAAAGAGGAAATGTCTCTGTCTTTGTCTCTGGAGCATTCAGACACAGAAACCAAACTAGACCTGGTGAGAATCACAGATTTGAACAGGTAAGAAAATCTATGATGGAAAATGAGCCAGAAAGTGGGAATGTAGAGAGGTAAGCATAAGTTCCTGAAGTACAGTAAGTATGACTTTTATGATGGAAGAAGCTGAACACTCATATTTTCACATGTACACCTACCCCCTCCACACACACAGATACTTGCACACCAAGCATGTGTTCATGCAGCCACCCTGAGTGTTGCTGGAAATAATTGCTTTTCATGTGAATAGCTGGGGCTTCATCTGCACAAGTTTCACTGAGGTCATTAAGCTGCTACCTTGCATATCTGGCAGTTCCAAATGTAGACGCTGTCAGAGGGGTGTTTGTTTGAGTGATGAGTGAGTAGGTGAGTGTAGGATTGTGTGAAGCAGAGTTTGGAGTGGAGGATTAAAGTTGCAAGAGATCTCACTAGGTTCTCCAGAAATCCATGCTCTAAGATGCAGCTCCAGTCCCTTCCAGACAGAATCCCAGAGTTAGAAACCAGCTCACCTAGTATGATTAGGTCCCTGACAGCCAGGTGACCCAGGGAAGCCACCTGTTGTTCTCATTCATGGTGTGTGTGTGTGTGTGTGTATGTGTCTGTAGAGAGTGTCAAGGAGGCTGTCAGGCCTCAGCCTCCTGGCCTTCTTTCTGCACTTTTAATATTTACTATTAGTGTGTATGATGTATGGAATCCACATTGTCAGGTCTTCAAAGACCATCAGAGACCACCAGGACTTTAACTGATATGCAAAACATGGAGTCTTTATTCAAGCTGAAGCTCAGACCCTCCAATCTCTCCAGCACACGGGAAACTTTTGAAAGTCCTGAGCTGGTACAAACCTTGCCTATTTATCATGGTAGACGGGTGAGGGACTTTCCAACTTGGCAGTTATATGATTGGTTAACATTTGCTTGGCGAACACCTATTCGTTAGTTATGATTTCAGCTTGGAATGAACAAGGGTTGCCAGCTTACTCAATCTACTTTAGATGTTAGATTCATTCCTTAAGAACTGATTGGTTATTGCTAGGAGTGGAGTAGATATTTGCCCAGGGAAATTGGGATTGTTACCAGGGAAACAACTGAGTGTTTTTCCAGTAGTTATTTTATTCAGAGGGTAAGTTAAGCATAAAATGGAGTCTGAAAGCAAAATGGTATTTGTAGGCTGGTCCCTTCACCATATGGAAACAAAACTATAGAGGATACCTAAAACAATCCTAGATTATAAAGAACTGCTGTGAATATCACTCTCCCTAGATTGAAGTTGTACTACAAAGGTTTAGTAATAAAAAAAATTTGTAGAACTGTCACACACACACACACACACACACACACACACACACAAAACAGACACAAATTAAATTGATGACCAGACATAAATGTACACACCTATGGACATCTGGTTTTTCTTTAAAAACAAACCACATCGAAATGCACACTTAAAGAAAGACAATATCTTTAACAAATTGTGCTAGTCATACTTAATGGTTACTTGTATAAGAATGAAAATAGATGCATATTTATTACCATGCAAAAAGTGCAACCCTAAATGGATATAGGACCCAGCATAAAACCAGATACACTGAATCCAATACATGAAAAAGAAGGGAATAGCCTTGAATGCATAGGCACATGAAAAGATTTTTTTTTTTTTAAAAAAAAAACATAGTTGGCACAGGTACTAAAATAATGAGTTGATAAATGAGACCTCATGAAACTGAAAAGCCTCTGTACAGGAAACAATGCTATCATTTGGGTAAAGCAGCAGTTCACAACTTGAGAAAGATTCTTATGAACTACACATCTAATATAGGGCTAATATACAATGTACATAAAGAACTCAAATTCCAATAAAACAACTATTTTTTTTTTAAAAAAGGAGTATAGATGTAAACAATTTCCTGAAAAAGAAATGTCAAATGGCTTAGAAACATGGCAAGAAAGGTTCCACATCCTTAATCATCAGGGAAAAACAAAACAAAACAACTTAAAGATTTCATCTTACACCTGTGATAATGACTAAGATCAATAAAGCTAATGACAGCTCATCCTGACTAGGATGTGGAGAAAAGGAAACATTCATACATTGTTGGTAAGAATGTGAAGTTGTACTGTCTCTATGGTTAGAAATTTTATATAAATCACAGAACTATAGGTAGGAGATATGGGGCAGTAGTTACAAGCACTGACTGCTCTTGCAGAAAACCTGGGTTCAATCCTAGCACACTCAGGGCTGCTCACAATTCTCTGTAACTCCTTTTCTGAGTGACCCAGTGCTCTCACACAAACATGCATGTAAGCGAAACACCAATGCACATAAAACAAAAACAAAGAAATCACTTTAAAAATGTAAGAATTAGGAAGTTAAAGGATGGAGTTAAAGTTCTGATGAAGACACAGTGTCACACCTCTACTCCATGATCCTTCTTGCCTGTGTCGTTTAGGGATTTCAAAATTTTACTTTCAATTTTTACTTCCCAGAACTAAAATAGAACAAAAGAAACAAAAATATATTCCAGTCCTCAAAGTCAATATCATTCATTTTAATAATTCTGATTTTTTGTATACATCATGTCATTTTTCTAAATGACATTCAAGATTTTTCCTTTTCCTTTTATATTCTATTAGCCTATATAAGAGTGTTCTATTCAGATTTTCCTACTCAGGGTTCCTAGTCTGATAATCATTTGGACTAAATTTTCATAGTATCAGAAAGTTTTCTGACTGTACTTCTTTAATAAGTTTTTATACTTTCTGCTGTATTACTTTTTAAAAATTTAACTGTATGCTTGTGTGTGCAAGTGAGAGTGCCTATGTGTTTGTGTGTATATGGAGCATTTTAAGTCCATAATTGGTAATAGATCACATTCACAGCTATGCCTGGATGTAGTCTTCAGGCCATAGAGGCCTGACACACCTCCAAAGCCACATTTACTCCTCACAGAGAAGATAATAAAAAGGAACAGCATCACAGTGTCACACTTGTCTAGCATTTTTGAGCTACACTGGGCACCCCAGAAGTCTTCCTCATTGGGAGATTTCACAGAATCTCCTTAATGAAAAATGATCCACATCTTGCTGATAATGTTAGAACTCCAGGGGCATCAGCAAGAACCTCAAAACAAGACAACTGGACAGCATAAAAGACAAGGAACTTCCTCACACATAATCTCAATTGCATATAGCTTGAGATACCATAAACTAAATTAAGGAACAAATATGTTATCATATGCCAAGGTTCCATATAAATTTGAGAGTTGTCACAAATGTTGGGGGTCCACCAAGATAGCTCCTGTGGTAAAGGTACTTGACATCAAGCCTGATAATCTGAATTCAATTCCTGGAACCAACACATGGAAGGAGGGGACTGACTACTGAAAATTACTCTCTCTTACTCATTAAATAAAGGAATAAATTAATTTTTCTAAAAGTAAATAAATACTTGTGGAATGTGCAGGATTACAGTATTAAAGAGGTATAACAGACTTCCTAGACTAGCATTTCCCAACTTTTGGGTCTTGATCCCTTGTGTGTTGAGGGGGAAGAAATGATGTTTTTACAGGGGTAAAATATCAGATATCCATCCTTTCAGATATTTACATTGTGATTCATAACAGAAGCAAAATTAAACTTATGAAGTAACAATAAAAGTAATGTATGGTTTAGGGCCACCACAACATGAGGAACTGTAATAAAGGGCTGCAATATCAGAAAGGTTAAGAACCAGTGGTCTAGACCCTTAACCCTCCTTAGCCCTGGCTAGAATCACCTGGCCATCTGTAACCTTCACTGAGAACCTGTTTTCACCTGCAACTGTCTGGTGAAATCAGCCAAGTGTTCTAGGTACACTGGTGATTATGATTCCTCCCATCATACTCAACAAAGGAAGAATGATGGTCCACTCAGTAGAATGAAAAGTAGAAAACACAAAAGTTGTAATATCTCTGTATACTCCCACGTCTCTGTAAACTAGAAAATATACCAATAAATAGGTTCAAAAACAAACAAACAAACAAACAAACAACCCCACCAAACCCCTCATGATGAAAAAAAAGACCATTTAATATAACCCCTTTAAAAAAAAGTATGTGTGTGTTTGGTGCATGTCTTTGTGTTCAGTATAGAGGACAACTCAGAAAAGGCAAGTTATCGCCTTCCCAAAATGAGTTCCCTGTGTCAAACTCAGGTTCTCAGACTTTGCAGCAGGTTTTTTTCTTGGGACTGGGGGGGCACTACAATGACAATACTGTACACAATGGACAGGGGAACACTTGCCAGACATACTCAAGGATCATGATTGTGTTTCACATCAAGCCACCCATGATTACAAAAACCCAAAGATAGAAGGTAGATTTGATCAATTCAAAGTTGATATCAAAACTTGATCATCTTGCCACCATATATATATATATATGTGCATATATATATATATATACATATATATATATATATATGCTGTGTGTGGTGTATGTATATGTGTATATATATCCTCATACATACTCCTATATTCCATATCTATATTTATATATAGATATACATCTAGACATACACACACACGCTATATATATATATATATATATATATGCACACATAAATTAACATTGATTATTTATGTATGTTCAAAGCTGCCCAGTGGATGAGTGAGACTAAGGTCTAAGATAGGATGGAACCCCACATATTTTTTCAATATATACACCTATAGAAGTTTAATCTATATGTTTGGTATAACAAATTATTAGCAATAACTTAAAATAGAGCAAAATAAATCTCACACAGCAAAGTACATTTAATCCTAGTGAGTTCTTTATTTCTGAGATTTATCACTTAACTTTTTAAATGTTTAATACAGTTATTTATCTAGCTATGAATGAATAGTGGATCAGAGGAAAACTTGCAGGAATAAATTTCTACATCCACCATCAACTCAGTTCTTCAAGGTTTGATGTTAAGTCCAATCAGCTGAGCCTTCTCACTGCTGGCCCTTCTTCCACTTAATATTTGCAAAACACAGTTGACATTGGCAGCCTAAGTCAGGGAAAGGAAGAGCCTTAGTAATCACAGTTAGAAATTGAAATTTAGCCACAAGTGTTGTACACCTGTGTTGTAATGCTAGCATTTCAGATTCTGAGACAGGAGGAACCCAATTTCCATCCCAGTATTGATGAACTGGATCAAGGAGGACCGGGGTCAGAGACAGAGAGACTGCCTACTCTCATATATACACTCCTTTTAAATGCTAAGTAATGGTGGCACACATAAAATGATAACAAGATGATGAAGGATTTCATCTATACATTCTGAAGCCTTGGAGATCCCTTATCTGGATTCACCAAGAAGCCTACATACCGAGATTCACTGCAATATTCATTATCTGTGAATACTGGGACCTGAGGATTTAGAGCTACACCAAGCTTTCAATATCAATCATATCTGTCTTCCTTTTGCCAACTCCCCTCCTCCAACCACCACCACCAATGAGAGGGAGTGAAGGACTTGCAAATCACGTGGCAAAATAGACTGTTTCTTCCCAGTTTCAGCTGCTGCCATATATTATGGACTAACCTGGACCTAGGGCAGTGAGTCACCAAATCTTGTCTTCCACTTCTTTTTAATTTGCTTTCTTATTTGAGGACCCGGTGTGTGGGCATCATTTTTTCTTCCCTTATTCTTCCCTCATGTCTAGAACAACCAGAACCACTTTGCATCCTTTGTCATGTTATTTGGAATTACTTTAGCAGGGTAACCAGGATACTTCATGGTACTCTAACCCTTTACCTTTTTAATCTTTTCAGCTGGATCCACAGACAATACTAGAAACTTTATCTGGCTTTTATCAACTTTGAAGTAAGTAGGAAGAACATGAGACTGTTAGGTGGGCTGGGGACATTGGAGGAGCAGGTGATAATGAAGCCTTCCAAATACAAAGAGAAAATAAATAGTGTTTAGTCATTGTGAGGGTTGGACGCCTGAAAATGTAAAGGGTAGAGAAATACTTATATGTATATGTGTGTGTTTGTGTAAGTATATGTATATACAGATTTATATTTATGTTTGTGAGGCCAACAATCAGAAGAACCCACGGAGAAGCAGGCAGGTATGGACACCCTGATATTTGTGTCTAAGACATTCACTTGTGTTCACCCTTTGAAGAATCACACTTTTTCCTTGGCTACTAGGTAAATGAATGGGAAAGATTGCTTACAAATCAATAAAAACTGGTCTTTACTGTTGGCTGGAGTGTTGAGTTGTTCCAGTTCTAAACAATTCTATCAGTGTCCTGATGTCTAATACCTGAAAAAGATATTGTTGTAGATTTAATTAGTCTTTGAAGGGTAACCATGTGGTGATATGAACACCAGGAAAATGTAATGTGAAAATCAAGGCAGATACTAGAGTTAGGCAGCTGC
>JADRCD010209051.1:0-2500 GCA_019843815.1 Montemys delectorum
CACACACACACACACACACACACACACACACACACACACACCCGCTCAAGCCCTCTTACGTGGAACAGCAACACCAAAATGCTGGGGGTCCTCAGCCACCACCCTTTGCTTCAGTTCGTGAAGGTGGGCTCCCAGGGACCCTGGAACAAAGGACAGGTTGACTCAGTCCCTACTGAACTCCTGAGGAAGTCAGACAACCTAGAAACTCAGGATGTCACCTACCAATGAGAACCACCAGGCGGGGCCGCTCCCCAGGCTGGTGTTGGTACCTGGCCACTTCCTCGTAGGTCAGCAGCACCTGAGACTCAGCTCCTGCTGCAGGGCCCTTTGCTTCCTGTGAGCCACTCAGCCTCTCCCTGCAGCCCAGCCGGAAGCTTCTCCGAAGGCCAGCTGGTGGGGGTAGGTGAAAAGACAAGATGGCATTGGTCCTAGGATCCTCCAATAAAGACCTTCTCCAGTTAGCTGGGCATGGAGGTAGGGCTAGGTGCCTGGCTGCCCAGCCTTCTACCCTGGATGGCTAACTCAGGAAGCATGCTGATGTAAAGAAAGATCAGCCCCCACATCCAAAGACTGGGGTTCAAGGTCACTGTTTTCCTTGGCGTGTGACTGACCTTGGGTTAAGTTTCTTCAACTCTCTTAGCCTCAATTTGCTCATCTGTAAAATGGGAGCTCAATGTACAAGTGGATGGTTCCAGGATGGATCCCAGACCAGGGGAAATGCCCCTGAAGGACAACTGGTGATGTTTTAATAACCACATTTAAGACAATAGACTTGTATGCAAAGGAAATGTCCAGGATTTGATTGCTATCCTGAAGTCGTGTCACAGGATGTCCTTGTCCTTAGGAAGTACAGACTGAGGCGTTTAGGCATAAAGGGACAGGATGTGTACATTAACTCCCATGTGACAGGCGGCAGAAAAGGAAATGAGAAAGCATCGGTGTCCCCAAGTCTCTCGGGACCCATCCCTTAAAATCACATCGAAATAAACACTGGGAGACATGTGCCCGTCTTCTGTGATGTTTAAGGGGGAAACAGAAACCCCGTCACCCGGTGCTGGGGAGGTTCACACTGAATAAACTCCGATTAAGATGATGAAGATAAAATTAGTGTCAACACAGCGCTCTGTGTCTCCCTCCAGCTCTGCAGCTGGGCGGGGCCTGGGCCTGAGTTGGATGCAGCCTTCTGCTGGCTGACTGTTTGCAAGGAGAGGAACCCCACCCCCAAAGCTCAACAGCCCTTGATGGATTCCTGGGGCTTGGATCTCAGGTTCTGGAGCCTGAGCCTGGGCTCGGAGAAATGCTGGAGAGAGCTCGCTACTCACCCACATAGTGTCCTTTGAAGTACCCATCACAGTCACAGGTCTCTGGAAACCAAAGAGAAAAATGGGTGTGTCATGTTGGATACATCTCAAGCCCAAAGGGCCCCAGTCCCCTAGGTAACCGGGCGAGCCCTCTGGGATGACCATCCAGGGAAAGCTCTAGAGAATTCAATCTCTTCCCTGCCACAGGATCAGAACTTCAGTTTTGCTCCATTCTCCAAGCATAGGTAGGCCCCATCGACTTTTCCAGCCCTTGGTGGGGGTTCTGGACCAGGAAGCCCCCTCCCAGTCTTTCTGGGTCCCAGATTGGGCACAGGAATAAGATGGAAGGGCCTCAACCCTCAGCCCTGTCTTCCTGTTTCCTGATCTTACCTAGCCCTGGGGTTCCAGCATCTTCCCTTAAAGCCAGACACGTGGGGAGGGGCCCCATGGCTTCGAAGCCCATTCCCACCTCACACGTCTGGGCACCGACACCCAGGTGTGGGGAGGAAAACCAGCCCCTCAACCCTCAGCTGCTCCACAGAAAAGGGGCATCACTCATGAGCGCAGGGTGGGGGTCGGGGAACAAACACCAGGCCTACCTTTGTCACAAGGCTGATCATCTGCAGTTTGCGTAAAAGACAGATGGGACAGCGTTAGCGCAGGGAACCAGGAAACCCTGCGGCTGAGAGGCAGCTACAGCCTCAGCAGCCCGAGGAGATCTCCATCTGTCCCGTTCCCCTGCTCCAGCGGAGCCTATGATCTGAGCGGCGGTGCGTGATTAAACCCCCAGCCCTGTTCTAATTAGTCTTCCAGTGTGGGGCTCATTAGCAGCCAGAGAGAGCTAGCACACGGTTAGAGGAAGTGGCCTTCCTGGTTGGTTTACTCAGCAGCCTCTTCAGGTGAACAGCAGGCCTGGAAACGTGGTCACTGGCAATGGCCGACGGAGCGGAGGGAACAGTCCCACCCTGTTCCCCCTTTCCTAGAGTTTAAGACCTTCTTGGGAAAATGCAGGTGCCTGAGCAGTCCCCTCACTCAGGTATGAGCCAGCAGCAACAGAGGGTAGGGTCTAGGAGAGCCCCTCGACTCTAATCTGAGACCTGTTCACAAGATCTCTGAAACCCAATGTGGAAGCTCACACACGAGCCTCCATGTTCCACATGGGGAATGAGAATGACAGCCTTCCCACCTCACAGGGCTAT
>JADRCD010209051.1:7500-30000 GCA_019843815.1 Montemys delectorum
GCTAGGAGCTAGGGCGCCTGACTAGCCAGGTTCTAGATTTAGAGTCCCAAATAGTGAAAACAAAAAGTGTCCATACATTTATTTAAGTGTCAACTGTCCATCTCACTGGCTATAGGGCCAGAAACCACACACAGACACAGGAACAACCGTATTTACCTCAGTGGACTCCCCCACGACAGAGGTGGCAGAGACCCAAGGGGTTTCCATGTACTTGGACCACCAACCACCCCATTGCAGTAGGACCCCATCCTACCTCTCCTGGAACTGCTTGGAGGGGATGAGGCCAGCTCGAAGGTTGGTGTCGCCCACTCTCTTGGCCTGCCACCAGGTGGGGTCATCTTGGCTCACCACCTCCAGGACCTGCCTCCGCTGGAAGGGCAGGCCAGCCTCCTGGCAGGGGATGGCACGGTCCTCCCGAGGGTCATAGTGGAAGAGGGCACGCATGAATACCTGCATGGCAAGAGCTGCAGTGAGGGGACCCTTTCTATACAAGGACATGGGCCATTCGTAGTGAGGAAACACATGAGAGCCCGAGAGTAGAAAGCTAGTTAGAGACACCTTGCATTTGTTTCCTAGTGTTCTTCCTCCACGGGGGATATTCACAGGTAATGGAGCAATGAGTGGCTGGGACACGGCTCAGGGGTACAGTGTGCTTGTCTAGCATGTATGAGACCCTGGTTCCATCCCTGAGACCCTGGTTCCAGTCCCAGCACCAACACCAAAACCAAACAGTAGGCAAAGGTGCACTGCGCATCGGACACAGGCCTGACAACCTGAATTCGAGCCCCCAGTTTCCTCCGTTGGAGAAAACTAATGCTTACACCTAGCCCTTGGCCTCTATGTGTACACTGAGGTATGCACACGTGTGCATGCAAACATGCACATGTGCACACACACTTAATTAAAATGAATGTAGGGCGGTGGTGGCTCACGCCTTTAATCCCAGCACTTGGGAGGCAGAGGCAGGCAGATTTCTGAGTTCGAGGCCAGCCTGGTCTACAGAGTGAGTTCCAGGACAGTCAGGGCTATACAGAGAAACCCTGTCTCGAAAAACCAAAAAAAAAAAAAAAAATAGCATTATGGGCTGGCGAGACGCCTCAGCGGGTAAGAGCACTGACTGCTCTTCCGAAGGTCCTGAGTTCGGATCCCAGCAACCACATGGTGGCTCACTACCATCTGTAATGAGATCTGACGCCCTCTTCTGGGCTCACAGCCATCTGTATGGCTACAGTGTGCTCCTATACATAAAATAAATAAATCTTTTAAAATGAATGTAAAAAAAAAAAATGTATAAACAACCCCCACATCTGACTTTCTCTGTGCAACCGAAGCCTTTCCCTGTGGACTGATCCACCATGCTTGGAGCCTCAGCTACACTAAGTTAAACCTGGGGACAAAAAGCAAAGGCGGGCACAATTTGTAACTGCTATTATTTATTTATTTATTTATGTATTTATGTTTTTTCGAGACAGGGTTTCTCTGAGCAGCCCTGGCTGTCCTGGAACTCACGCTGTAGAATAACTGCTATTATTATTACTGCATGATGAACTCAGAGTACCATCTAGGCAAGTAAGGACCCCAGAGGTCCTCAGAGGAAGGAGCGCAGGTGGCCACAAAACCACTGTGGCCGACCTCGCCCTCCCATAGTTCTGACACCTCCACCTTGTCCACCATGTTCTTGGCCTTGTCTCCTCTCTAGGGAAGGTGGAGCAGGGCGCGGAGCTGCTTCCCGTTTCCGGGTTCTCTGTCTCCCGGTGCTATCAGTTGATTTCACATATTCTGGTTCTAGACTATAGAGGCCCATTATTTCAGTGGCAAATAAAAAGAGAGAGCAAGGGTCACCTTCACACATAACCCGTGTGAGAGTCCCTCATGTGCCTAGAACAAAAGATTAAGCTAGACTGCAATAAGAACTTCCCGGACCTCTGTGGTAGGGATAGGAAGCCTCACCCAGATACAGACACGATAGTGCGGTGGGTGGCTTCCCAGATGTAGCAGTAGGCGAAGAGGAAAGATTTAAGAGGACTGGGCTAGGGGACAGGGTACCACACTCTCTTTCTGTAGCAAACCTACAGGCTGCTGGGCTCTGACGTAATCACCGATGCCCTGGGATTTAATCCAAGGGTGCCAGGAAGAAGCAGTCGTGGGGAGCTTGTTCCTTCACTGGCTGCAAAACAAGAGGCCAGCGAGTCCTTCACCAATAAGGCACTGAGAGCTGCGCTGGGCCGGAGGCGGTCCTGGGCCTTCTTTCAAGCATTCAGCACAGGGTGGCAAGGCTGGGGTTGGCCCGCTCCCTTCCACCCGGATGGAGAGTACAAAACTCATTCTGTTTCCCTTTCTGCCTTATGCTCAAGAACTTAAAGTCCAAATTCAGTATGAAATCAAATTGACACCATCCTCGCTATCCTCTGATTATTTTTTTTAATTATTTATTTTATTTCACGCCCATTGGTGTCTTTGCCTACATGTATGTTTATGTGAGGGTGTGAGCTGCCATGTAGATGCTGGGAATTGAACCAGGGTCCTCTGGAAGAGCAGTCAGTGCTGAACCATCTCTCCAGCTCCTCCTCTGTGATTCTTAATAATCCCCTACCTGGACTCCTACAACAACCTCGCTCTGTGCTTCCTTGGCCCTGGCTTCCAGCCACTCCCCTTTCCTCTAGGAGCTATACAGAGAGCTTTCTGAGAGCATTGTGGTTGGATCAATCCTTTCCCTGAGGAACAAACAGGAACACCCCTAACCTCTCACCAAGGCAGGACAGATGGTCCAGCAAGTAAAGACACTTGCTGCCACACCTGATGATCTGAGTTCAATCTCCGAAACCCAGACTGCAAAAGGAGCAAACTGACCCTTGCAATTTCTCTTCTGACCTCTATGTGCGTGGTGTGATGTATGACCCTGAACAGCCAATAAACAGGACTTCTCACCATCATGGGGCTGTCTCTGGGGCTTTGGGGTGTCCTCCCATTCCCCAAGGCTATACCACTTTAATGCTGGCTGGCTTCAATGGCTAGCACCTGCAGCCTGTTGCCTAAGGACCTACTTCCTTCGGCTGCTAATCTAGCAGCCAGGAGCTACAAAAGAACAAAGCTGCCCCCCCCCCCTCCCCCCCACCCCCCCCCCCGCTCCCCCCTCCCTCTGGGGCCTGGTAGGAGTTGATGCACACATCTCCGCAGCTCTGGCTGGGAACAACAACAAGCACTGTTCTGATCCCAAAAGCCAGTTCAGGATTAAGCACCAGGCACCCTCGGTGGGTGGTGACTTCTGGGTAGCATGCTCTCTGTAGGACTGCCTGCCCTTCCCCTCCCCTCCCTACCCATGCAGCCTGGGGTCACTTCCCACCAAATAAATCGCCTGTCTTCAAACCCTTCTGCCAGCCAGGGACACCCAAACTAGACAAGAATGGTGCCGAGCACTTCACAGCTGAACGCACATCCCCAGCAATAACCCTCCCACCTGACCCTCAAAGCCCTACTGCACTGGCTCAGATGCCCCCAAAACGTGCTTCCCACAGCAGGCCTCCAAACCCCTGTCCAACAGATGCCTTGGCCTGACCTCACTGAGGCTCCAACCCTCCCTCCCTCCCTCGAACCCTCAGCACCCAATCCAAAATGCCTCTGAGATGGCTCTGGCTCTGTAGACTCTTCCACAGCACATGCCACACAGCAGTGAGCCACTTGTTCAACAGCCTCCCTTTCCACAGTCAGAACCCTATGGCAGAGACCCCAGCCCAGAGAGGTCACCTCCAAAGGCAGGCACAGCAAACAGCCAAGCTAATAGCAGCTACCACACTCGTCCGGAATTCAGGTCCTTGGGCACCTTCTCTTCTCTATGCCCTGATTTTCTACTTCAATTACAGTAAGCTTGTACTTTGTTAGCACGCCATGTAAAATCCTGTTTCCAAACAGCAGGGTACAATGAGTCACTTAGGACTATGAAAGTCCTTGGCTGGAGATGACAGGTGACTAGGGCTGGATGCACAAGCTGTTCAGATGTCTTTGCCCAAAGGCTGGCAAGATTCAGAACACCTCCCTGCCCCAGCAGAGAATGCTCCAGGGAAAACCCCTCCCCATACCTTGCTCTCTTTGAAGCGATCTTCCTCCTGTGTGGCAGGGATGATCTTGAGGGTGATGGATCCCTGGGATTGGGCCTGCAGGGAAAGGCAGCAGAGGCCCATGGCTTTCCAGCCCAGGTCTGCGAGTTTCAGTCTTACTTCCTTTCTTCCATGCCTAATAATGGATGGGTGTTGAGAAGGAAAGGCAGACCGGCAGCTTCCACTCCTCCACCCTGGCGGGACTCGCAAGGAAGAAACTGAGTGTTGCAGCTGGAGAGATGGCTCAGCGGTTTAGAGCCCTGACTGCCCTTCCAAAGGACCTTAGTTCAATTCCCAGCATCCACATAGTGGCTCTGTAAGTACAGTTCCAGGGACCCAACACTTTCACACAGACATACATATAGGCAAAAGACCAATGTGCATAAAATAAAAACAAATCATATAATATGTATATATATGTGTGTGTTATGTATATATACACATACATATGTATGTGTATATATATATGTGTGTGTGTGTGTGTGTGTGTGTGTGTGTGGATAGATAGGTGGATGGATGGATAGATAGATAGATAGATAGATAGATAGATAGATGGGGGGGGGACAGCCTGACTATCACTGATCCTGTTGGCATCACCCCACAACCACCAGAGGCTGCAAAGTCAGTGGAAGATACCCCAAGGATGAGCCTGTCGCAGATACAAAGGCGCTCGCCACGATCTACATGTTACCTCATCTGTCCCATAACAGACTATCATGTGTTCTTGTTCTCAATCCCCCAATCTTTTCACTGTTGTAAAGTACTTTACCCTTCTTCCATGCTAAGAACAACCAGGCACAAATTGAAAAGCCCTTTCTCTCCCTACATTGCCTAGAAGGAGACTGAAAGTCAGCTGGGATAGGATAAACCCACGGCTTGGAAGGGTTCCCAGGCATAAGACCTGAGGTGAAGGAAGAGGAAGGGCATGCTGAAGAGAAGGGGGTTGTTGGGGGGGGGGCAGGTGAACTAGAAACCAGTTTTGCTTGTCCCATCCTCACACAAACTGGGGAGTGGAGGCAGGTTTGTCCTGGCTCTGGATGGGCCCCTGCTCTGGTTCTCTGAGGACCTCCCTTCCTCCGGGTATGCTATACAGACCAGAATTTGGCTGATCTCATCTGGACGCTTGTGCAGGACAGTGATCCCATTCACCTCTCGGAGCTCGTCACCAACGTGGACCAGACCTAGGAGACGCAGAGATGGAGGTCAGCCCAGCACCAGAATGGCTCTGACACTGAACTTGTGACTCTGGGCACTGGGAAGTCATTGCAGGGCAGATTCAGGTCTAAAGATGGAGAAGGCTGCCAGGCGGTGGTGGTGCAGCACTTGGGAGGCAGAGGCAGGCGGATTTCTGAGTTCGAGGCCAGCCTGGTCTATAGAGTGAGTTCTAGGACAGCCACGACTACATAGAGAAACCTTGTCTTGAAAAACCAAAAAAAAAAAAAAAAAAAAAAAAAAGATGGGGAAGGCTGACAGAGACCATTGTGATGGGGAAGGTTGTCAGAGACCATTGTCAGGGAGGTCCCCATGTGTGGGTACATCTGAGAGCCAGGTACCTGAAGCAGTCACACCACAAGGAGTAACAGATCCAGCAAGCCCACAGAGGCCTCAGCATAGACAGCAGCATTTCTTCTGCCTCATCTCTGCTTGGTGTGTATGTGAGTGTGCGTGTGCGTGTCTGTGTGTGTGTGTATGTGTGCACAGGTATATAGATAGATAGGTGTGTGTATACTTGTGTGCACGTGCATGTGTACACCTCAGGCACCACCCACCTTGTTCTTTAAGGCGGGGGTCGGGGGGACTTTCACTGGGATCTGGAATCGCTGATCCGACACTTCCCTAGCACTGGGATTACGAGCCTGTAACTTGGGTTTTTACAAGGGTTCTGGGGATCAAACTCAGGGCTTCATGACTGGGCAGCAAGCACTTTACCATTCGAGCTATCTTCCCAGCCCGTCTCTTTACTCTCCTGGACTGGAGACACACTCCAAGAATGCCTTTCTTAAGTCTCAGTAAAGAAGCTTAAAGGCATCAGTACATGTGTGTATGTATATGTGTATGTATATGTATATGTATGTATGCATGCACGCTTCCATCATCCATCTACCCATCTATCCATGTTTCTATCTATATACCTACCTACATACCGATCATCTATGTGAGTGTATATGTATATATGTTATGTATGTATATATGTATCTGTGTATCTATATATCTACCTACCTATCTATCATCTGTTTCTATCTATCTATTTATCTATCTATCTATCTATCTATCTATCTATCTATCTATTGACTCAGGTGGCCTTGCTGACCTCAAATTCACTCTGCAACAGAGGATGACCTTGAACTTCTGATCCTCCTACTTCTACCTACTGAGTGCTGGGATTATAGGTGTGCACCATCAGGGGTTATACGCAGTGCTACAGATGGAACTCAGGGCTCCATGCACTCTAAAGATTTATTTATTTATTATATGTGAGTACATTCTAGCTGTCTTCAGACACTCCAGAAGAGGGGGTCAGATCTCATCACTGACAGTTGTGAGCCACCATGTGGTTGCTGGGAATTGAACTTAGGACCTTCAGAAGAGCACCACAAGAAGTAACAGAGCCAGCAAGCCCACAGAGGGCTTAATCACTGAGCCATCTCTCCAGCCCCTTAAAATATTTATTTATTTTTATGTATATATGAATGATCTGTCTTCATCCAGAGGACATCAGATCCCATTACAGATGGTTGTGAGCCACCATGTGGGTGCTCATTGAACTCACAACCTCTGGAAGAGTAGCCAGTCCTCTTAACCACTGAACCATCTCTCCAGCCCTGTTCCATGCACTCTAAACAAGCCTCCTACCAAGTTGTGCACCCAAGCTAGCTTTCTTTACTTTAACAGGTTTTTGCCCAGGCTGGTCTTAATCTCTTGTATGCAAGGAATCATCCTTCCTGAACATCCCTTCCCCCAAGCAGCTGAGACGATAGGCACAAGTGCCACCACACGCAGCACTCCTTAGCCACTGCTTTCATGACAAGTGTCCTGACATACTTTGGCCTTTCTTTGTTGCTCTGAGCAGGCACTGGGCCAGCAGCAGCACCATTAGCAATGCAGATTTCTGAACCAGTCTATCAGATGGTACCGATATGCTCATTAGAGTTTGGGAAGTAAGGTTTCCTTCCCCAGACCTGGAAGGGAACATCCCCCTCCGCTGAGAGGCCCGCCTACCAGACTTCCCATGCACTGATGACTACCAACTTGTTTTCCACCCTGACTGATCTGGGTCATGAACGTACTCCTGCCCACAGCAGCTTCACAAGGGGATGAGGCTCCTGGAGGTGACAAGCATCATCCCCATCCCTGCTAGGAATCTCCAGTGAAACCCCTCTCCAAGCTTGAGGTTATAATCTTCTGAGCTCTCTCCTGATTGCCCATGAGAACCCCAACCCTATTAGGCTTCAATTAAGTTCCTATTGACCTTGGGACCTTGAGAATCCCATCCACAAATCCCCAAAGCAAAAGCAAACCTCACAAAGGTTACCCTAGAGGTGGGGACAGAGAGCCACCATCTCAGCCAGGCTGGCACCCACAGGCTCCACTCACCGCTCCGATCTGCCGCACCCCCTCGCATGATCCTGGCCACCACGACAGCCCCCGAATGCTCATCCCTTCGGATAGTGGCACCCTGAATGAGAGACAAGAACAGACAGGCTCTAGCAAGGCAGCCTCTACTCAACTTACAGTTTTCTTCATTCCTCCCTCTGATACTCCAGAAGATAAATCTGTGGAGACCTTCCCAAGGCTGAGGACACCAGAAGACAGGGTAGGGAATAAGCAAAGCTCCACACTTTACAGTTTACAAAGCACAATACAATGGTCCATTCTGCTCAAGGGACCAGGCCTCCTGCGCTGGGTGTGGTGGCACATGCCTGCAACCCAAGCATTCAGGAGGTAGAGAATGGAGAATTAAGAGTTCAAGGCCATCCTCAGCTACATAATGAGTTTGAAGCTAGCCTGAGCTATCTGAGACTCCATCTCAAAAAGAATAATTAAAGACAGCTAGTGAGACGGCTCAGCTGATAAAGGCATCCCCCACCAAGTCTGAGTTCAGATCCCCAGGACCCACAATGCTGAAGAGAATCAGTCCCCACAAGTTGTCCTCTGATCGCCATACAAAATAAATACAATTAAAAATTTTATATAAATAAATACTACATGAAGGACCGGGTATCAGAGAAACTAAGCATCTTCAAAAGCATCCTTATGGAATGGGGGCGGGGCTTTTGATGATGCTAAACCCAGTGTTTCCTGTCTCATCCCAGCCCTTGTCACTTGCAAAGACATTTAATAATGAGGACAGTGCGTGCTAGCATATTCTCAACCTGCCTCGAGCCAATCCCAGTGTTCCTGGGCCTTCTGCTACTGCCAACAGGAACCAATTATGCCCCTACAGAGCATCAGGACCAGGATTTGTCCCATGAAATACAAAGAGATGGTTTTACAGATTAAAAAGAAAAAAAAAAGTACTAATGAGCTCCCAATTTCCTGTAGCAGGTATGTACCAGTCCCATGTCAGCACAGTAATTGGGGGGGGGAGCTAAATGCAGACACCCCAAGACTGATACCCAACTCAGCCACGGACTAGAAATCCTGTGGCCTCAGCAAGAGTGTCCCCTTGTGCTCTCTGAGCCTGGCTCCCTTAGGATGAGGAGGAGCACGAACTTGAAAGGTTGTCACAAGGGTCCCATAAGGGAAATGCATGTCCCATGTCAACAGTAGGTGTCCAATGAATGTTTGTCATTTCTTACTGATGATCCATGTAAACATTTCACATTTGTCATTACAGAGGTCCTGTTGCTGTCAGCACAGAAGACACATTCTGCTGACTACACTACAGAGGCTGCCCCCTGGCCTCCAAAGTCCCTACATCATCACTGTGTATCACATACTCCTGTCTGGACCAACACCACCCCTAACACTGTGAGCACACAGGAGGGAATCAGGCTGTGCCAACACCACCACGGCACAGGTGAGGAAGCAGGGGCAGCAGAGACATCTTCATCTGTTGGGAGACATGGCTCACCCACCACAGGGCAGCTGGGGGAAGTGGAACCAGAGAATGTCAGCTCTGAGGTTCTCTGAGGCAAGGACGAATTTCTCTGCACATCCCCCACTTCTTTCCATCTGATAAATAAACTCCCTCTCTGCCCAGTCCATCACTGCTGAAAGCAGCACAAAACCAGCACTCATCTGTTAGCCTCTAGGAGAGCGGCTGCGCCTGCACTGCCTCAGTACTCAGAGCTAGAGGAGCAAACTTTGTCTACCAAAGACGGGGTATACATCGGAGTATACATTGCAGGCTCCGAGGTGGGGCTCAGGTCTCCTCTGTAATCACTCAGCTCTTCATGACAAAGGAATAAGCACGCCTTGCTTTTAAAAACAACAAGGGCTGGAGAGACGGCTCAGTGGTTAAGATGGTCCTGAGTTCAATTCCCAGCAACTACATGGTGGCTCACAACCATCTGTAATGGGGTCTGATGCCTCTTTTGGTGTGTCTGAAGACACCTACAGTGTACTCATATAAAATAATTTTTTTTAAAAAACAACAAAATTAAACTGTCAAAACAAACAAACAAAAAGATGCCGGGCAGTAGTGGCGCACGCCTTTAATCCCAGCACTTGGGAGGCAGAGGCAGGTGGATTTCTGAGTTCGAGGCCAGCCTGGTCTACAGAGTGAGTTCCAGGACAGCCAGGGCTACGCAGAGAAACCCTGTCTCAAAAAACCAAAAACAAAATTAAGCTGTAGGCTATATTTAGCCCTTGGATGGAGTCTGTTAACTATGATCATGGTCACCCTAAATAGCCACACAAGTTGTTTGCTGCACAGAATGGCTTAGCCAGAACCGAGAGACACTGTTTCCACTCAGGCAAAGAGTGTTCTGGCAAAGAAAGTGGATGTCGTTCATTGTGAATTCGGGTAGGGTACCTTCCTGGTTTTCTGGGTTGAGGGTGAGATGCATAGGAATGTGGGGGGACAGAAAGTCACATACCAGGGGCTCCTTATTCTTCACCAAGCGGACAATCTTCACCGACTCCTCTTCAAAATCCTCATCGATATTATCGGGCAGAGGGGGCAGAACAGGATCGAAATTCTTCTGGGCAACTGTGTCGTGGACCATGAGCACAGCCTGCCAGGAAAGCCAGAGAGAAGGGCTGGCTCTATGCCCTCACAAAGTTAGAGGTCTTCGGCTGGGCAGGGGTAGAGAGGGGCTCCTAGCTCCTGCCTAAGATACGCCCCCCTCCCCCGGGGCATCTCTCAAGCTCCTTCACCCAGAAGCCTCCGCCTCTCCCCCTCAGGACTCCATCTCCAGCTCTCTCTCCACCCCCGTCCCAGGAGACACAGCTGTGTGGGTGTGCAGGGACTGTGGCGTGACTACCCTGAGGTGGGGGGTGGACAGCAGCTGCAGCAGCTCCCGCTCATCACTGTGCACGGAGGCAGCCTGCAGCTCCTCCATCACCTGTAAGGGAAGGAGATAGGCGGCTGGGGTGCCCCTTGCGGGAGCCTGCCGGAATTCCTGGGAGGATAGCCCTCTTCCTTGAGCCTCAGACACAAGGATCCTCTCAGAAATGGCTGAAGCACCCAGAAACATGTTACACTGGCCACTCCAAGACTGGTGGAGGCTCTGGGGAAATCAAACCAGGGGCCAGAATGCACTCACATATGTGCAGTACGGATACCTTCTGCACATACATGTATGCACTGCAGCTTTATATGGGTCTTCTCAACAAACTGGATGCCATAAGCTCTTTAATTTTGCTATTTAAGGATGGGGCCCAGAGAAGTCCAGGGTCTGCCACAAACTATACCACCCCTCACAGGGCCATCTTCTGGCCCG
This sequence comes from Montemys delectorum, assembly GCA_019843815.1. Taxonomy (NCBI): domain Eukaryota; kingdom Metazoa; phylum Chordata; class Mammalia; order Rodentia; family Muridae; genus Montemys; species Montemys delectorum. The sequence continues at coordinate 18,482 of JADRCD010209051.1, forward strand.
AGGCTCTCTGGGAAAGAGGCCAGCTAACTACTTGGACATCAGGTGATCTATATAGGAGTCAGTCTAAGTCAGTGACCAGGACAGCTAAACCAAAACCCACAAGGTCTGTGAGGAGTCAAGAAACCAGAGCCGGTTAGCAGAGACACACCATGAATCCCTTGAATTCAGGACTTCACGCCGGCCTCTCACAGCCCAGACACAAGGCACTATCTGACCTACTAATGTCACCATTTCTTGGAACAGGTGGGGAGCTGCTGATCGGATCCAAAGCTCTCATTTTACAGCTGAGGGAACAGGGTTGCTCCAGAACACACGGTCAGCAGGAATCACTATGTCTCCTGGCCCAGGCTAAGGCTTAACAAGGCCCTCCTTGATGACAGAAGGTTCAGGAAAGAGTAGAATGAGAGAGGACTGGACTACAGCTCAGCCATGCAATACCTGCCTAGCATGTACAAGGCCTCAGGTTTGATTCCCAGCAACATACACACACACACACATACACACACACACACACACACACACACACACACACACACACATTAACGGGAGAGGAAGGGGGGAAGCAACCCCTCCCTCTTCATCCTCGGCCTCCCAACCTCTGATGGCCCCAGCTAGGCAGTGGTTACGAGGTAGGTTAGAGCCTTTTCTGGGCCTGGAGCGGTGCTCCCCTTAAGTCAAAACATTAAAATCTGGGACTTACATCCTCAGCAAGGGCCATGGCGCTGTGTAGGACTGGGGTCGGACTCTGCCTCTCATAATAGCGGAGTTTCTCGTGAATCTGCAAAGACACTTGATTTCTGCTTTACCCTGAATACCACAGACAGCCCCCTGGGGTTGTGGCGACACCTAGGGCCACAGGCTGGGTCCCCTCCATAGCGGTATATTTGGAAAGCCCTGCCTAATGAGTTAAAAACCTTCCTGGGGCAGGGGAGTGGCTGGGATGGCACAGGAAGAGCCTCCCTTGGGCTGGGCTGGGGGTTGGCTGAGCCAGCAGGTTTCACCTTCATTAAATAACCAAGGCTCTTCTCACTGAAGACGTCTCTGAGGAAGCCCATCTCCTCCCTGTGGTTGGAGTCAGGCCTGAGCTGAGAGGTGAGGAGTGCCAGGGTCTCATGCAAACCTGAGAAAGAGGCCAGAGAAACAAGGTCCAGTAACAGTGGGACTTCCTGTCCCTGAGAAGTCTCACAGACAACATTCCATCCTGCCTTGACAATGTTCACCCTGCAGGCTCAGGTCTGCAGGGTGGGCCAGCAAAAGAGCGCTCGCTCGGAGGCAATGCCACCACAGCACTGGTCCTGCTTGCCCTTTGGTTTTCCCCAACCCTGGGAGGCCCGGCAGGTGCAGCCCAGGTTGAGGACACTCACCCGAGTCTTCGGACAGTACTGGCATGCCTGTGCCCAGCAGGTCCCCAGCTGTCCCTACAGTTTGTGTGGGTGGGAGAGGAGTCTTTCAGCAATGAACACACATCACCTGATCTGCTTATGACCTCTGTGAGGACAGAAGAAATAAAACAGGGGGAAAAAAACCAGTCACTTTTTGGGGAGGAGGTTGGGCAGGGAGCAAGAACTGTTGGGTGCCCCCAATACGCTAAAGAGGCTGATATTTTCTGACTATGCATGAAACCTTAAAGGATGAACACCATTGCACCCATTTTACTGAGGAAGAAACAGAGGCTGGGGGGGTCCCTAAGTAACTTTGGAAGCAGAATAGGTACTCAGATCACTTCTTCCAGACTGACTGACCTTGGCAATGCCAAAAGTCCCCCTACATGTGCAGGATGCTCTCGACCACAGCTCTGCCTTCTCTACTGCTGCCTTCCAAGAGTGCTTGCTCAAGTCTCACTATCCCTTCAACAAGTACCTGGTTAGGGCCTACAAGAGCTCCCACCGCTGACCCCACCTCTAGCCCCCAACCCAAAAAGAGCCTCCAGTCTGAAGACAGAGATGAAGAAGTGAGAGCAGAGTTTCTGTTCTACCGGAAGCAGATACCCTATCTCAAGAGCTCCCCTCCCCAGGTGCTCTGCAGCACGTGGACCTCAAAAAGTCCTCCTTCAAGAGAGGGACAAGGACTCATGATTCATTCATTCGGCAGACATGGAGCTAGCCCGCTGCGTGGAGCACCAGTCACACCGGAGGCAGAAGAATGGTACCCGGCCCCCGCCCCCACGCAGGGCTCACTCCTCGGCGGCTTCCAGCTGCGCCCCCCGACTGTCCCTCGACTACCCCCCCCCACTCCCGGCTCCAGCCGCTTTCCGAGAGAAGCTGGGAGACAAACCCCTGAGGTGTGGGGTGGGGGGGAAGAGCTGGGCGGGCGGTATCGTGGGATGCAGAGCGGCGGGAAGGAGCAAGGCGCACGGGATGCGCGGGCGCCGAGCAGTGAAGGGGACCGCGGGCCGGGACCCGAGCCCCCACCGGGGAGGGTGAGCCGCGAGGCTGTGGCGCACCCGAGTCCCCGCCCTCCCGCCGCGCTCCAGGTCCCTTGTGTGCCACGCGCCGCTTCTTACCTCGTCGCGCGCCAGGATCTGGGATCGGTGACCCGGAGCCGCGCGGGAGCCACCAGCCTCCGCCGCTGCTGGCTCCGCCTCCGCCGGCCCCTCCCTGCCGCGGCGCGCGGGGTCGGGGCAGCGCGCACGGGCGGGGGCGCGGCGCGGGCCCGGAGGGGCGGAGCGCGGCCCCGCAGGCCCCCCTCGCAGCCCCCGCCCCGCGCACCGGTTCCCCGTGGACACCTGCTCCGCTGAGAATCCGATTTTGCAAACATTGATTGAGCGCTCCGCAAGTGCCAGGCACTGTGCCAGGGGCTGGAGCTTCAAAGCCAATCGAGGAAGAGAGGCTGCACTGGATCATTAGCGAGCCGAGCAGGGGGCGGAGGGGGGGGGGCGGAGAGAGGGGGTGTGCAGCGGGCAGCAGCCCGGCCAACCCGTGGCAACAATGCTACGTGCTGCGAAAGATTTATCGGTGCACGCTGCCCTGGGGACAGGGAGGCGCGAGGGAGGAGAAGTATGGCTGGGAAGAAGGCAGCTGGATGCTGCCTGCCTGGGTGGGAGGGGGTAGGGCTGAAATGAGAGAGAGAGAGAGAGAGAGAGAGAGAGAGAGAGAGAGAGAGAGAGAGAGAGAGAGAGAGAGATTGACTCTAGTGTCCGCTTCGCCGGGGTGTGTGTGTGTGTGTGTGTGTGTGCGTGTGTGTCCGAAATAGCTGGCTTCTATTGTGCTCTTTCTACCCCATGTACTCCTAGGAGTACCGATTATTAGCCCGCAGATATAGAACCAAAATTATTTCCTCGCTTCAGCTGAGGAAACTGATGTGTACGCAGGAAGCAGTAGAAAGGTACCACTGTGTGAGTGAGCGGGGGCGGGGGCGGGGTGGGGAGGGGCTGGGGATTTTAAAATATGAGACGTGGTCTGGTGGGTGTGTCCCCTCCCTTCAAATACAGGATCAAAGGACATCACAGTGCATACTAAGCCCATTAAGATACACATGTCCTAGAGAGGTGGGCAGCTTGCAAGGGACAGGCAGGCTGTAAGAGGGCAGCAAATGTCACCAAGAAATTTCCCCTTATCCCTCAAGCTACTCCGATGCTCCTCAGATTGTGTCTATGAGTCATGGGAGGCTTGTGGGGCAAGCGGTATCAGTCTGCATTTCTGACAGGCCCGCAGTGACAGAAAGCAGGCCCCATTTAGAGTAGAGAAAAACTAAGAAATGGTTTGTCTTGGTTAGGTTTTCTACTGCTGCGTTGAAACACGACGACCAACAGGCAAGTTGGGGAGAGGAGGGTTTATTTGGCTTACACTTCCATCATCAGGAGGAAGTCAGGACAGGAACTCAAGCAAGGCTGGAACCTGGAGGCAGGAGCTGAGACAGAGGCCATGGAGGGGTGTGGCTTATCGGCTTGCTTCCCCTGGCTTGCTTACTCTGCTTTTTTATAGAACCCAGGACTACCATCGGGGGATGATACCACCCACAATGGGCCAGGCCCTTCCCCATTGATCACTAATTGAGATCCTTACAGCTGGCTCTCATGAGGCCTTACCTCGCCTGAGGATTCTTTCTCTCTGATGACTCTAACTTGTGTCAAGTTGGCATACAAAAGCAGCCAGTACCCGGTTTTTTGTTTGTTTTCATTTTTTATTTTTGGTCTTGAGACAGGCTGGCCAGGAACTCACAGAGATCCACCTGCCTCTGCCTCCTGAGTGCTGGGATTACAGGCGTGTGCTGCCATACCTGACCACAGACCTGCTTTCACTGGTGGTGCTTAAACTTTGACATTTCTGAAAAGCCAGATGATGTTTTCTTTACTAGAGAACCACCAACAAAGGGTGTTCAAACAATGGTTTTGTACATGGGGTGTGTGTGTGTGTGTGTGTGTGTATGTGTGTGTATGTGTGTGTGTGTAGAGAGAGAGAGAGAGAGGACTCAGTTCCTACATCATACAATATACAAAATTGAATTTTTAAGAGATACCATAAATATAATTAAACTAATACAACTCCTAGAAGGAAACAATATAACAATATATTTAAATGCTGGTGTAGGCTTTTTTTTTGTTTTTTGTTTTTGTTTGTTTTTTTGGTTTTTGGTTTTTGTTTTTTGGGACAGGGTTTCTCTGTATAGCCCTGGCTGTCCTGGAACTCACTCTGTAGACAGACTGGCCTCGAACTCAGAAATCTGCCTGCCTCTGCCTCCAAAGGCTGGGATTAAAGGCATTTGCCGCCACTGCCTGGCTAGGCATAGACTTATTAGAAAAGATTTTTAAACAACTGCATAAATGGACTGCATAAAAATCTAAACTGTGGGGCTGGAGAACAGCTCAGCGAGTAAGAGCGCTCTCTGGTGGGGCTGGAGAGATGGCTTAATGGATAAGAGTGCTTGCTACTCTTGCAGAGGACCAGGGTTCTGTTCCCAACACCATGTGAGACCACTGAACAGACTTTAACTCCAACTCCAGGGGAATATGAGGCCTCTGGCCTCAGCAGATACCTGCACTCATGTGCACGTGCACATGCACGTGCACGTGCGCATGCACACACACACACACACACACACACACACACACACACACACGTCCACATAATTAAAAATAAATCTTTATTTAAAAAAACAACCAAAAAAAAAAAAAACAATTATTAAGAAATTAAGTGGCTGAAACCAGCCATAGTGGCTCATTCCTGCGATATCAACACTTTGGGGTGCTGGGGAAATAGCTCAGTCAATAAAATGCTTGTTTGCTTGTTGTGAAGGCATAAAGACCTGTGTTTGAGCCCTAGCAACCACATGCAAAAGTTGGGCATGGTAGCATGCGCTTGTAGCCCAAGAGTTGAGGAGGCAGAGATGGGCAGGTCCCTTAGCTCACTGGCCTGACAGCCTATCTCTCTATCCGCCCATCTGCCTACCCTAACTGGTGAGTGCCAGGTCCCAGTTCGGGAACAAGATGGACAGCTCTGGAAAAACACTACTGAGGATTGACTTCTGGCACCCACACTGTACACACACACTCACATGAACACATACACTCACATGAACACACACACTCACATGCACACACATAGACACACAGATACACACACACACACACAAACCAGAAAAGCCACAAACTGGGGAGAAATATTATCAGATGAAAGACTTTTGTCAAAAATAAAGAACTCCTGCCATTCAATAATAAAAAAGACAAGCAGCCCCCCCAAAAAAAAAATTGGACAAAGATACAAGCATACATTCCACTAAAGAGAATACACAAATAACATATTGCCACGTGAGTAAATACTCACCCAACATCATTTGTCATCGTGGAAATGCAAATTAAAGCCTGTCAGTTCCTGCTGCCGTAACAAAAATGCCACAGGCTGGGGACTTTATAAATTATAGACATTTATTGCCTAAAAGCTGGAAAGTCCGAGATCGGAGCACAAGCTGGATTATGACTATGGCACTGTGTAAGTGTCTCTCATGCATCAAGAGGCCAAAGGAACAGAAAGGCAAGGAAGGAATCTGGGGGACAAGGTGCTGCCCTCCTCGAATGTCCCCTCAGGGCACTAATGCCTGTCAGTGAGCGAATGGACAAATTGAGATGTATAGATGCACAATGGTGCCCAAGGTTGTTATACTGTTTCTATGATAAAAAATACTCTGAGAAAAGCAATGTGGGGGTTTATTCTGGCTCACATTCAAGAATACAGGACATCATAATGGAGGATTCACAGCAACAGGGACTTGAAGCAACTGGTCACGTTGTGTCTGAAGTAATGCGGCAGTGGGTGATGAGTGCGTGCCTCTGCCGCATCCCTTTTCCTGGTTTACACAGTCTGGGATCCCAGGCAGGGAAGCGTGCCACTCACAGTGGGCATAACTCCCATAAGAAACTCAATGATGATAAGCCCCCACAGATATGCCCAAAGACTTTCCCCAGACCAGGCTACATGGCATATGTCTGTAATTCCAGCACCTGGGAGACTGAGGCCAAAGGCTCGAGAATTCAAGGATGGCCTAGCCTGTCTCTATTGGGAGTCCTGGGAGATGGCTAGAAAGATGACTCAGCAGTTCAGAGCGTTTGTACTTTATCATGAGGTCCAAAGTTCAAATCCCAGCACCCACACTGAGTGGCTCAAAACACTGAGATGACCATCTCCACAGGGTCCAACACTTTCTTCTGGCCTCCGAGGGTATGCACACACATAAGTGCACATACACTCACACAGACACACACATGTGGATGCTCACATACACACACATAAATAATAAAAATAAATAAACAAAATAAAAATAAGAAAAATAAAACATAAAAAGATAAAATAAAGTTTCATATATATATATATATGTCCTATAGTACAGGAGTTTGGGGGTTTTGGCTTGTTTTGGTGGGATGTTTTTGTTTTTAAGCTAGCAGGTTAGAGGGAATAGCAACTGGAGGAAGAGGGAGACTTAAGTGGCTGAGAGTTGAGAGTGAGGGTGCTGGGCAGAGAGCTGAGTCTCCCCACAGACAGGTGGTACAAGGGCAGAGGCGACCAAGATGACTGGGGAGCCAAGGTGTGATTCACCCAACCAGAGCTAAGATGCTTGGTGCAGAGACCACAGCAGAGGAGCTCCCAGGCTGGAGAAATGAAGGAGAAAGGGATCTATTTGTACAAGAGAGAGTGTAGGAAGCCTAAACCAGAAAAGTTGGATGCCAGCAATCCCGGAAGAGGTGGCAGAGACTCTGCCTCCGGCCACAGGTGCTCCTGGCTGTGCATGGCGTTCGGCCCAGGCTCCGAAGGGAACAAGGAACAGTTCCAAGAGAGGAAATGGCCTCCATCCCAGAAGGACATGTCCAGGCGAGGTGAGTCGGAGAAGGATAAAGAGAAGCTCCTTAGTCCCATTTACATCTCAGTGAGAAGTAGGTGGCTGTGTAGTTCAGTGGTAGAGCACCTGCCTAGCATATGTCAGGCCTCTGAATCATAGTAAAAATAAATAAATAAATAAATAAATAAATAAATAATAAATAAATAAACAAAAATCTTAGTATTTAGAACTCAATACAGCTAGGCAGTGGGGATGAACACCTTTAATCCCAGTGCTTGGGAGACATAAGTAGGTGGATCTCTGAATTCTCGAGGCCAGAGTGAGTTCCAGGACAGCCGGGGATACACAGAGAAACCCTTTCTCAGAGACAGAGGCGGGGCGGCGAGAGAGAGCAAGAGAGAAGAACTCAAAGGAGCAAATAAGAAAGTACCTAGCAGGGCGGTGGTGGCGCACGCCTTTAATCCCAGCACTTGGGAGGCAGAGGCAGGCGGATTTCTGAGTTCGAGGCCAGCCTGGTCTACAGAGTGAGTTCCAGGACAGCCAGGGCTACACAGAGAAACCCTGTTTTGAAGGGAGGGAGAGAGAAAGAGAGAGAGAGAGGGAGAGAGAGAGAGAGAAAGAAAAGAAAAGAAAGTACCTAAGCCAAATTCTCAGAGCACTAAAAATCAGAACACCTGTGCAACCCACACCCTGATAGAGAAGTAAACATCAGCAGCTCCCAGAATCCCCTGCAGACCTCTGTCTCGCAGCTCCTATGTTCCTGCTTTATGGCTTAATCATACAGTATGCATATTACCAGCACATTGGGATTTAGTCTGGTCAGCTTTAGACATGGGTAAATAGACTCAGAGTATGCCTCATTCACCAGTATCTTCAGTATTTTGTTTACAATGTATCCGTTCTACCCAGGGACATATTTTGTTTACAATGTATCCCTGCCGTCCAGGGATGTGTGTAGTTGACATCTCCCACTCTTTGGCTTCATCTGTGTCATCTTTTGATGGACAGTTTTTTTATTTTAATGTAGTCAAGGCCATCAGTATTTTCCTTTGTGCTCTTTATTTTTTGAGTCTTAAACATTCTTTCCCAGGGTTGGGAGTTGATAGAGCTTGCCTGGCATACACAAAGCCCTCTGTTTGACTCACAGCACCACATACACCAGGTACTGGGGCAGCACCTGAGAGGTAAAGCCAGATAAGAAGTTCAATATAATTCTCAGCTACATATGAGTTCAAGGTCAGCCTGGGCTACATGAGACCCTCAAAACTAAAAAGAAATAGAGGCTGGGAAGAGGGCCCAGTGGATAAAGTACTTCACACACAAAAGTGAGAACTAGATTTGGATCTCTGGAACCCAAGGGATGCCAGGCACAGTGGGGCATGTCTAAAATTCCCACACTCCAGTGGCTAGGTGGGAGGCAGAGACAGGAGAATCCCTGAAAACTTGTGAGCCAGCTAGCCTTGCACATACTCTTAAAGTAGCTTTTATTTGTCTGGTGTAATTGTCATCTCCAAGGCTTACTGCCTCTGTCTGCTAACCTAAGCCTAGTCCTGGAAGCTTCTAGCCTCTGTATTATCTAATCTAGGCCTTGAATGTTTTCAGCCTCTGAGACTTTGCTGCTGAATAAGCCCACCCTCTCTTGTTCTTTCTGAACTCTGTTGGCTGGTTCAACTCAGCTATTCTGCCTCAGACTCCTCTCCAAGCTGACTGATTCAATCTGGCTTCTCTCTTGGCCTCTAAACCGAATTGCTCTGTTTGGCCTTAGATTAACTCTAGCAATCTGTTCTAATCTCCTGCTTCCTTCTCATTCTCTGGCTTGTTCTGTCTTCACTTCACCAGTGTATAGCTTGTTCTCTCTTCGACCTGTCTCTGTAAAACTTTCCTGGTAAAACTGCCTGCCTCTCTCTGTTTCTCTCTGCACTACCGCAGCCCCCAAGCGGCTTCCCTTTCTGTCTCTTCTCCTAAGAGTTGAGCACATCCTACTCTCAATTCTTTCTCTGATTCATTACTTTGTCTGCCACTAAATTAGATACCACTTTCAAATATGGGTGCTTCCTTCTATAAACTAATTTTACTCTCATTGGGATTAAAGATGTGTACTTAGGGCTGAGGCACACCCTAACTAGAAACAGGGTTTTTTTGTTTCCCCTAGTAAATAACACAGTCTCGACGTTCATAGTGTGATCAAATATCCTTCAACTTCATACAGTTGAGAACAATAAAGCCAACCTGTTCAAATAAAATAGAAGGCAAAGACTGGCACTCAAGATTGTCCTTTGACCTCCATATGTGTGTCATGGCTCATGATTGCTCATGCACACACACATGCACATGCACACATTATAACATTTTAAAAGACAAAATCAAGAACTCTTCCCCTGACCAAAGGCCATGAAGTTGCTCTCTACTATGTTCCGAACATTGTACATACCTAGAATTAATTTTCATGCATGATGAGAGATAAGGATATAGCACCTCTCTCTCTCTCTCTCTCTCTCTCTCTCTCTCTCTCTCTTTCTCTCTCTCTCTCCTTCTGGTTCTTTACCCACTCCTTGGCATCATTGGTGTCTACACTTGGTGTACCTCCCTTAGGCCCAGACAAAAATCACTCATACCCACTCATGCTGAAGAGATGACTCAATGGTTAAGAGCACTTACTTACTACTCCTGCTGGCTAAGTGGCTAGGTGGGTTTTTTTTTGTTGTTGTTGTTTTTTGGTTTTTTTGGGTTTTTTTGGGGGGGGGGTTGTTTGTTTGTTTGTTTGTTTGTTTTGTTAACTTGATAAGCTAGAGTCATTTTGGAAGAGGAATCCTCAATTGAGAAAAATGCCCCTACCAGACAAGTCTGTGGGACATTTTCTTGATTGATGATGAATATGAGAGAGTCCAGTCCTTTGTGCCTGTGCCACCACTGGGAAGGTGGCCGTAGGTGCTATAAGAAAGAAGACTGAGCCGAGTCATGCTGAGGTGGCACACGCCTTGAGTCCTAGCACCGGTGGCAGAGGCAGGCGGATCTCTGAGTTTGAAGCCAGCCTGGTCTACAGAGTGAGTTTGAGGACAGTCAGGGCTACAACAGAGAAACCCCGACTTGAAAAAAAATGAAGGCAGGCAGCCCGAGCAAGCCATGAAGAGCAAGTCAATATGAAGTATTCGTCCATGACCTCTGTTTTAGTTCCTGCCTCCAGGCTCCTGCCTTGAGTTTCTGTCCTGACTTCCCTCCATGATAAGCATGTAAGCTGAGATAAGCCCTTTCCCCACCAAGTTGCTTTTGGTCATGGTGTTTATCCCAACAATAGAAACCCTAATTAAGGCACTTCCAGAAGACCCAGGTTTGGTACCTGAACCCAAATCAGGCATCTCAGAACCATGTGTAATTCAAGCTCCAGGGGACCCATCACCCTCTGGTCTCCATGGGCATCTGCACACGTATGATGCACATAAACTCATGCAGGCACACATACATACATACACATACATTTTTTTAAATGAATAAAATCTTTAGAAAAGAAACACACATTAATGCATAAGGAATGCATGCCACAGGACTTCTGGGTCATAATTTATCTATCTTCTGTCATTCCAGGTCTCTAGTGAAGTGCAATGAGCCAAGCTTGTCCCAATCCCTACCCCCCCCCCCCGTTTTCATGTGCCTCTCTGATTTTATTAAAGAACTTCATTCTATTTACAGACACCAACCTGGCTTCTTCTGAAAGGTCTTTCCACTAATTGGGACTTCTGCCCTTCTCCTAATCTCTTCCAAGATGATCCATTGAACTCTGAGATAGTCTCTCCCCTTGTTTTTCAAATCTGCTGTCAATTTTTTACTCTCCAGTCCCTGCCAAAACTTCCGAGCTGGAATTCTGCCTCTGCGCACTCAGCAAGGAGTCCCTGCACCGAGACTCTCTCCCTGCTGTTTTCAATATCTGCAGTCCCTGAGAGTCTGTTGCTATTGCCCACTGTCTCTGCGTGTCCTTGCCATACCATCTGGTGTCCGCTGGATTTGGTAATCCTGGATCATATACTAGGTTGTATTTGAAAAAAAAAATTCATTTGTCGCACATAATTTGAGGCTTAGATGGATGCTAATTTCCTCCAGGAAGGATTTCTTACTGGGGCCCTGCAGTGCTTGAGGGGGAAGACAGGAAGGATCCATGCTTGGATCACTATGAATTCCAGGTCAAAGCTGAAAGTTTTAGGGCCTGTGAGATGACTCAGAAGGTTAAAAGTGTTTGCCTCGCAACCCTGATTACT